>JAMXBB010000006.1:38099705-38124386 GCA_024138015.1 Lumnitzera littorea | reverse complement strand
TTATTACTAAAATCTAACTTCACTGTAATATCTCGACTAACTTTTTCATTCTAGTTGCAAAGTTTGGGCTCAATTGGATAAGTTACCCTAAAAGCCCTAAATCTGAGCTCGGTTATCCTAAACTCAATTTTGGAAGCTTACAGTGACCTCGGACTTAAGACTCAACACTTGGCAAGTTGGCTTCATCACTCAGCTGGTTGGCGACAATTCAAGAGTCCAAGCAAAGCAGGGTTTGTCCGAGCTGACTCCTTAGAGAGTTCACCTATAGGTCTTCCATGTACAAGAGCTCATCTTCAGCAGGCTGACAAGAGAGAATCATCTTGGTGAGAGATTGGAGGTCTTAGAGGTAGGTGTAAGTGATGGATTCGAAGGTCGATAATCCATCACTAAGTTTGCAAATCTAATAAATCATATGAGAATTTAAAAACAAAAAAGAATAACAAGGATTTATAAGAGTGCGAGGAGTGAAAAAGTTAGAAGAGGAAGCAAGACAAACCTTTGTAACAGGAAATGAAAATGGTTAAAGTGCACAATCGTGAATAGGAAGTGCTTCTGTGTGAGAGAGAGAGAGAACGTTATCTAGATTAAGGTTTGGTAGTGGAAATTTTGAGAGAGAAGAAAAGAGAAGAAGATGCATTTGATTGGGATAAAAGTGATAGCTTTGTTAGGGGCATTTTCGAGATTTCAAAAAATATGTGTTTTGTCTAATGCATTTGACTTTTGTATTGAATATTTGAAGGGACAAAATTTGGTCGATTTGTCCTATCCTTTGGACTATCTTTTGTCCAGTAACTCAGTAAAAAAGTAAACTAAACAATGGACAAAAATTTTTGTTCAGTCTAGTCCTAATAAAGTTAGATAACCAGATGATTCCTAAGAAATGGTCTCTTGCAAAGTTCTATATAAAATTCCATTTTGGCATATCAAGGAACTTGCTCTATTATCCTTATCGATTAAGTTTTGAACTTCATATGGATTCCCTATATATTATTTTATTCTTATGTTCATTTATATTTTGAACTTTGTGAAAGATGAGGTCCTTATATTGTAACCTGTCCTATTAAATTATTCTACTTTAAAGGTTAAATGATTCCTCAAGCAGATTCTTATTCTGCCAAACATAAAGTAATATAGATATATATATAACCATGTTTATCCATTAATTCACAAATTTGTGTTCTTTTCTTTTGTCTTTAGGCTCAATTCTACTTTTTTTTTACTAACTTTCTAATTTTAACTAGAAAAGCCAAATCCTACTCATTATAACATTTTGGTGTATGTATTTATATCTATATTATTAAAGTAGATGGAACTTTAAGTAACCGTCAAAATAATATTTTAATTGTTTTTACTTATTTATCCTTTTAAATAAATTTTTGATTATTGATAAATGATTTTCTTTAATATATTTGATTATGGATATAAAGTAATTTCAGGATTTTAAGGAAACATAACCCCCCTCCCCCTACCCTCTCTCTTTCTCTCTCTTCAAATATTTTCGCTACTCCTTATTCTTTTCTCTCTCTTTTTCCCCCCTCCAACATTCTCACTATCCCCTATTCCTCTCCTTAGTACCCTCATCTTTCTCTCTTCCTCATTTATTAATATCTTCTATTGATATTATAATATATTTGATTATATTACACAACTTTATTTACCTTATACACACGTAGTGTGGGTGCATTGTCCACTAGTATTATTTAAGCCCTATCTACCCTTTAGGTGTCTTAGATATTTACTTAATGATTAATCTTTTATTTTACAAAACAATCCTAATTGATCATGCTTATATTTCCATAAAGCCCATATTTGGATGTTTACAATTTTAATCTTGGATATATTTGAATTTTGAGTAAACTAAAACTGATCTTATAGATAAAACTGCTCAAGCACCATTCATATTCTATTCTCCCATATAAGCATTTGCGAATGGCAGTTCTCATTCCTACAATCCATTCCAATGCCTTTCATTAAGTATCCATTAATTTCTTAAAGGATTCCACCTTTAATAATCTTCTTAATACATGCAAAATTTCTTACTCTTATGCTTATACATGCTAAATCATTCATCTTAGGCAACTATAGTATAATTATATGTAAGAGATCTAAAATATATGCAATCTATTATATTAAAGGGTATGGCTAAGTTTGATGTCTTATATATTGTGTAGTGAGGTTGCTGTAGTTGGTCTATCACGTACAACAGGTGTACTAGTCGACCTAGGAGACGTCTTGAGCTGATGACACGTAGAGAGATGTCGTTAGGAAGAGGCATAGGAGGAAGAGCAAGCAAACTCGATATCTTAAATGTGTGCATGTGATAGTGGATCAAACTCGGTGTTCTTGATTGATTTTCTTGTTTGATTCTTTTTGGAGTGATTCTAGCAGAGCTTTGGTGTTTATCTTAAGCTTACCACTATTTTGAGTTAGCCAAATGAGAGAAGAAGCCTCCTATTTATAGAGTGTAGAGATTAATCTTGTTCGTCGAATGGTTTTAAGATGGACAGATTGAGTTCTTTATTGAAGCTTATACTCCCTTTAGCCTTCATGGGCTTAGATGGGTCCAAGTATGCTTAAGAATTTTGTTAGCTAAAAAAGACCTATTATCATTATTACTTAGCTTGAAGACTAACTGAGTCTTCTCAAGGCCTAATATGACAAAATGAAGCTCAAATAAAGCCTAAATAGGCCTAAAAGCACTATTTTCGAGTCTTCTTTTCGTGCACAAGATAACCGAGCAAGGCCAAGAGTAGAATATCCAGCCTAGTGATCCTTGTTCTAAGTCAACCAAGCCAGATCTCTCTAAAATATCCTTAATCGAGCTGATTTGTAGACTTTGTTATTAGCCTAAGATATCGGCCTATGGTATTAAATTGGGTTAAAAACTCAATTACCTAAATGACCCTTTACATTTTGCCCTATGATTAAAAGTCTCTTGGATATAGTCAAAGGGGATTTTAGGCATTTCTGGAAGTTATTTCTCCAACTGTTGTGGAGACGTATTGAATGCTAATTTTGGAGACGTATTGAATGCTAATTTTGCTTACTTGATTACTTCTAATATTAATGGAATTAACATTTCTTCCACATCACTAACAAGCTAAGCGTGATATGCTGGTATTCATTTTTTTGCTACTATGGAACATATACTTCGATATTCTTTTGTATCGCACTAATAATTTATTGTTCCTACGACATCGATTCACTTCCATTGCATAGAATTAACATAGTTGGCTCCTTTCAGTATTTTTTCCTTATTTTATGAGCATTAGTAGAAAAATAAAGCTATTAGAGTGTTCATAGAAATCTAGAGCTTCAATAATATCCCATCTGGCTATGTTACATACATACATACATACATACATACATACATATATATATATATATATATCTCATTCATATTAGTAAATAAAGCAGTGCTGTTATGAAGTGGAGCGGAGCTCTAGAGTGTTGTGAAATGAAACAATAGCATCTACTCCCTTGCAAAGATTGCAAGAGTCACGTTACGTTACGTGGAGGTAGCATGGGGGCAATGCCCCCACGATACGGTATTTATTATTATTTTTTTTATTATTATACATATATAAATTTCACTTGATAAACGTAACTACAAGTCATAAACTAAATGGCACATTCGAGTCCAACACTAGTGTAGGTCAAGCCATGCAATTCCTTAAGATATTTTCTCCTTAGATGAGATTTTGCACCACATAGGAATAATTTAAATCTCCTTCAAATCTTTTACCTGAATTTTAAATCTTACTTCGACAAACTAAATCTCATTAGATTTACACATTATCTAACATATATCTTTTTATCAAATCTTGGATTCGAATCTCCACCTAAATTCCTTCACATCAACTATAAATATTTCGTATATATTGTTGATTTCTTTTCATTCCTCACATGAGTACCAACCCTCAGTGGTAAGTCTTTTAGTTGTCTACATATATGATTTTTTTTTTAACTGTTCATTGTAATTTTTCATGTTGCTTTTCCTATTTCTCATAGGCGATAAAAGAAGCTAAAACTCACCAATAAACTAAACAAACAAACAAAGGATTGGATCCTTAAGTTTGGCAGCATCAAGCACTTTATCTTGAATACTCGTTCAATATTTTTATCAATTGTAAGTGTCTTCTTTTCCAACTAAAGTCACTTTTGCATCCCTTGTTTCTACCTTATCCTTCATTTTGTTTTGTTGCTATATATTTCACTTCCTCCGATCCTTGGAGCTTAATGTATGTGAGTTCTCAACCCCTAATCATTTGAAACTTGGTGAATAATAAGTATGGTATATTGATAATTCCTTCTTCTTTCCTTTTGCTTTAGCCATAACATGACAAATATCATAAGTTATGGGGTGTGCCCAAGTCCTCAACATTTAACGTAAAAATATATATATATATGGATCGGTCATTCTTCTTCCTCGTTGATCCATATTAGTGATATGATATATCACTAAATTTTTTTCAATATTCCAAATCTCTTTAGCCTTCTTTTGACTAGTCGGATATCATCAATAATATCTCATTTTAAACTTCCACTCGTAAGTGCCCATATATAATTTTTGTTTGCAGTGATTGTGATCTAAGTCACACTTTGAAATCTTCATTGGCCAATTAAAAAGAAGTATTTGTCTAGCTTCAAACGCACTTTGATACTCCACCTAAAGGTTTTTTTTTTTTTCCTTCTTGATCCCATATCATGATTTGGAATTTTCTTATATATATATATATATATATTTGTATCTTGCTTTTGGAAAGTAAAGTTAGATCTTCAAATTTATCACTTCTCAAATCTCATTCTTTCTTATCCTAACAAAAACCTATGTTATATATATATATGCATTTATATACATGTGTGCATATGCATAAACTTTTTCCAATATGAATATGGCAACGGACATGGCTATAAGAATTGATGATAATTACAACAAAAAGGTTCACTGCCAGTGCTCATCGATAGTAATATTGTCAATTCGTAAACCACTAATGTTCTGCGCCTTTTGTACTTAAACTCAGCTTTAGCCTACTGTACTCCTTTTCATTTTCTCTCCTTTTTTTTTTTTTAATCTTTATTTCCGTAGATAACAAGAACTTAATAAATCTTACATAGGTAAGGACATCACCTAAATCTTAGCTACGAACTTCGTCAAGTATGTCTCTTCTTCAATGACTGTGGATGTCTTCCTCACTACATTCATATATATATATATATATATGTATTTATGTATGTATGTATGTATGTATGTGTCATTTGTTTATTTTCTTGCAAGACAACTCTACATTATTTCATTTTAAGGTTAAGCTTTACTATACATACAGGCTTAAGCTAACTTTAAGTGTTAGTTTGGTTTCCCAAGACTTACTTATTTATTTAAGCCCCTAGTTAACGTTAGGTGTTACTGTGAATTCCTAAACTTTAACGGGCCCTGGCTAACTTTATGTGTTAACTTGGATTACCATTTCGCTAGCCATGGCCAAGTCCAAGAGTAGCAAACCCAAGCCCATCAGATTCACCCATCAAAGAGAGTTGTTAGCTTACAATGGAGGTTGGTTATTGAAGGTTCCATCTCCTTGCAACAATTGGACTGATGACATGATAAAAGGAGACTGTTTCTAGATTCGAGCTACCTCTCGGGAGAAGCATTCGACCATACCTATTGACGGCTACTTTAAGGTCATCTCTCTAGAAGCGTAGTTGTAGCTCGAACTATTAGTGAAAGGTGAATCTATACTTCATTTTAGAAATGAGAGGAGAGAGTTGCCTCTTCCTCATACCTAGATCACCTACTTAAAGCAAACACTCAATGGATGGTTCGCATGGGTGCAGTATATTACATGACACAAGTGCTATTCTCCCTTATTGCATGAGGCTAGGATTTTCGATGCCATTGCTATGACTTTATGCTTCAATTTCATGAAAATGGAAGATGTGAAGATTTGGTGAGCTATAATGGCTAGATGGAGTACACAGACCTATACATTCATAACTTCATGGGGGAAAATTTATACCAACCCTTGAGGATGTCCTTTTCTTATTGAAACTTTGTGACTTTGGGAAGATGGATATTGTAACTGCTTTGAATTCTCCCACCGATCAAAATGCGTATTTAGTTTTATTAGTAGCTATAAAGTCAAGCAGGACTCCTTCAAAGAGATCTACATTTACTTCTTGGATTGAGTACTTCTATGGTGGTTTTACTTTCTGAGGCCCTTGTCATTGAACCATGTAAGTATTGACTGCTCATTTATTTAGGGCTATGTTTACCTCATGTGAAAGAGTACCTTTATTCAATTAGATATTTCTTTGACAGGTATGAGCTTGCAACATTTATTACTTTATGGCTATCCATGTACATTTTTCCGGGAGGTCCTGAGGATGGGGTTATCCCCTGTCTATTTCCATTAGCGATTCGTATATCTAAAGGGGAGTGCTTTGCCTTAGCACCCCTTTATCTGGGTTCCTTTTATCACCGCTTGAATTTATATCACCATGCATCTATCCGTTCTATGAGCCGCTACACTGTGTTGTGCTATGTAGACGTCATCTACTTTCAGCTTTTCTTTTGTGAGAGGTTTAGGAGTCATTTTATAACTCCTAATGTGAATACCAAGCTTAACTCTATCCAACCACGATCGTGGGCTTGGGTCGAGAGGCATTATGAATCCTCTTTATTCAATCTTGTTGATTTTGCCAATGAATTCATGTTTTGTCCGTATGTGGAGAAAATTAACGACTACTAATCATGTAGCAGATATTACTCACCTAGCTCGCCAAGCTATATTTCCCTAAAGAATTGTTGCGACACTTAGGGATTGGTTTTCTCTTATGGAGTGTCCCGAGTAGTCTTCCTTCATTACTTGACATAAAAGGCTCAAGCCATAATTTCATTGAGCTAGGTATCGTATTATATTCTCTACATAGGGTAGCATGTCAATTTGGATTTGACCAAGGCATTCCTTATGGGAAAGTTTTGGCTGTAGATTTTGAGTCTTGTTGTCAGTGGGTATCTCCCATAGACATCAAGGCTCTTTACCTTTAGGTTGACTAGTTTTACTTTCTGTCCTATAGTTGTTGTGGGGTTATCTTTCCCAGTTGGTCATCGTACTGGGCAGCTTGTTTGAGGGGTTTTAAGCCTTATGTTTTTACTTGTAATGTCGATCCAATTGCAAAGGTGAACGTTTATAGAGACAAGTTCTATCTTCAGCTTCCAAGACCAACTAGGTTTAAAGGGTTGTAGAGTACGAAGAACACCAATCATGTTGGTGAAGAGCCAGATTCTTCTAAACAAGCTAAGATAAGGGCAAAAGTATCAAAATGTCCTCCTTCATCACTACATGACCATAGTAATGTGAAAAAGGCGCGCATCCAACAAGTAAGGATTATTCCTCTAAGAATTTGTTTCTTTGAGACTTTTCCTTTTTGATCCTTTGCATTGTTATTATTTATTATTTTTTATTAGGATATTATATAGGACCACTTACAGTCGATCCCTTAGGGCAAAGAAGATGATAATTAGGGGATAATTGATTACGATGGCACTCCTAATGCTTACAACTACATAAATGATTATGCAAATTCAAAAGACATAGAAGATTGCTATGGGATGGAGAAGGTTGGTGAGGAAATAAATCTAGTTAATGAGACTAACACTGATGTAATTGTTGAGGCTTAAGTTCTAAAATTGAATACAGGCATTCCAACTTATGCCGATGCATTGCTATGTATGGGTACTTATGACGAGGGCTTTTCGCATCAGGTGATAGCTTCTCCCTGTATTCCTCCTTTTGTTGCTTCTATATCACATCTCGGCATAGTATAGGATGTACCATCGCATATGAATACCTGTTTATACTCAACAAACGTTTTATTTATAACAAAGGAGTATTACAACGAAGTTTAGCTTTATATTTGTTTATACAAAAAGTACATCCGTCAAACTTATCTAAACCTAAAATACAGCATATATATTTTTTTTTTCATATGTATAGATCCTTTATAGAAATAAGAACAAAATACTGCAAAATACCTTCAAAAGTGGCTAACTTTTGTCTTAAGCACTCTAAAAAGACTTTCCCCCTCAACTGATGTTGCCCTATCAATTCTTTTCATAACCCAAGGATACATAAGTGAGAGTGGATTAAACATAACACAGAACAAGCGTAATACATACTCACCTAGATCAATACCATAACATATTTAATTTCATAATCTAAGTTACCAATATAGACTGTTTATGCAAGAAGTTAGTGCTATGCTCATGCATATGATATGCATCGATACCGATATTCTATACTTTTCCAATTCTTCATATGGTTAGTTGATATACTTGGGTATTTAGATACTAAGTCCAGGAATGTGAGGCAACAAGGAGTTGCTTGGGAGTAGAACCCTCAACAAAAACCACCTACTGTAGTATGAAAATCCAATACATAGTCGGTTACACATCGTGACCAAAATAAGTTAAGCAATGTAGTTCTATATGCTCAAAAGCTAACTTAACAGTTTTGAAGCTTTCAAAAACTCGACCCATAGGTCATTTCTTACCATTAATCTCAAGGTCCACATTATAAATAATTTAACTATCTTAACTTCAGCTTCGTTTCTTAGCTTTATATTACATTCCTTCACATAGGGTTCACTTCGATGCGTACCCTAAAAAACAGTTCAATTTCCAAGTTTTTCAAACAAAATTACATATCAATGAATTAATCATACACAAGAAAACATTTCATTTTTTTAACACACATTCAATAGAATCAAGTATCCAATTAATCCAATGTGTCATTACAATTCACAACACAACTGACTCTAAGTTAAGTAGATATAGGTCTACTTGCATGAAAATAGAAATATCTACTTACCCGAGCTTGAATGTGGCGTAAAATCCTAACCTTCACCGCATGGTCCTTCCTTATCTATCATACCTAAGAAAAATACACACAGACCCTAAGTAAACTACGAGTCGATACTAAATTCTTATGCGTTTTTACTATTGTGTTTCTAAGCTTATTTCGATTATATCTTATTCATTTCTTATCTGATTTTAATAAACTTTATATCATCACAATCATTATTTTGAGTACTCTTAAGATAACTTAAGAATCATAATTAATCAATATCATCAAATGTCCAAAAATACGCTTTCTTATTACCGATTCGATCGTATGTTAATATAACTTCATAATTAACTCAAATAAATCCTAAATCTAAATTAAAAATCCTAAAATTACTCATTTCCCGAGCTGGTTAGCATTCATTATGTACTCAAAAATACTAATCCTTTACATATTTAACAAATATCATATTAATACTAATTACTATATCATATTTTAGGCTAATATATAGGTTTATATGAAAATACGTAATAAATAGTATACAAGTCCAATTAATTCCACACAAAAATTCTATAGACTCACAAAAATATGTAGTTTAATTATTGTCTATAAATTATATTAAACTAGCTATTATCTATTTTTACAAAAATAGCGGTTTTAAGTCAAAATTAGTAAAAATTAATCAAATAAGTGAATTTAATCACAAGATAAAATGCAAGTGTCTCAAACATCATTATGAACTTCTAGAAATCATAATACATAGGGATCATATTTTGATTTTGTTAAAAACTAATTAATTCAATAAAATAGTGAAATTGCTAGTTTTATCCAAAATAATTACAATAAATAGTAAACATGATTATTTTCAAAAATTCTTGTTACTACAATTAAATACATATATTAGGTATGTTACGTATAAATTTTTAACTTGAAAAGGCATTATTTAATATTTCTAAAATTTAATTAAATTTTCGTCCAAATAAAGCCATTTCTTAAGGACCTTATATTTTCAATAATTATTTCACTAAAATAAAATTACTACATTAATCTACACATAAAATAACTCTGTAAAATTAAGTTTCATAATTAAATAATATTATTTACTATTTTTACAAAATTTATAAAGTTTCGGTTAGAAATTTGGTTCACCTGAACTAATTACTTTCGGTTACCCTTCAACCACCCAACCTTGTTGTAACACCTCCTCTGGTGGTGCTTTTTTTGACCCCAAATGACCACCACAACTGGACTCCTATAACCCTTTAAACTAGCTTGATCGGATTATGTACTTTGTTTTTACTCCAATTTTCTTATTTTTTTCAAAATTTTGTTGAGTGTTTTTCTTTTATTTTTAGACTTCCAAAATGTTGTTTTTAGAATATGCATGCCCTTTTTATATTTTTTAAATAGATTAGGATTAATAAAAATTTGACATATGGATTACACATATCATTTTCTTAATTTTTCAAGACATGAGGTATCATTTTCTTATTATTTACTTTTTGACTCATCAATTCAAATTGATCCTTAGCTGCCTCATCACGGGATGACTTGGTCTTTCAATTTTTTTTTTATTAATTTTCCTTTTTTTATGTTAATTTACCTTATTTTAATAATAATTTATTATTATATATGTGTATTTAATACAAATAATGTATATTCTATGTAAATACATGTATATTACATATAATTTATTATTTTTATAAGTTAAATAACTTATTTTTAATATCTCATTATATTTAAATGCTTAAATTTCACGTTTTCAATATTTATTGATTTTAACAATAAATTGACGTTTTCTTAAATTAATAATTTTATATAGCTTATTTTGAGAAATTGACTTTACTTAAATTATTTCATCCAATTTTTCTAACTTTATTGTGAAATTTAAAATTAAACAGATATTATAACCCGGCGCCTTAAATTTAGAGGCTCAGGTTCCAGGGTAATCATATGGGCTTGNTTAGCTGCCTCATCACGGGATGACTTGGTCTTTCAATTTTTTTTTTATTAATTTTCCTTTTTTTATGTTAATTTACCTTATTTTAATAATAATTTATTATTATATATGTGTATTTAATACAAATAATGTATATTCTATGTAAATACATGTATATTACATATAATTTATTATTTTTATAAGTTAAATAACTTATTTTTAATATCTCATTATATTTAAATGCTTAAATTTCACGTTTTCAATATTTATTGATTTTAACAATAAATTGACGTTTTCTTAAATTAATAATTTTATATAGCTTATTTTGAGAAATTGACTTTACTTAAATTATTTCATCCAATTTTTCTAACTTTATTGTGAAATTTAAAATTAAACAGATATTATAACCCGGCGCCTTAAATTTAGAGGCTCAGGTTCCAGGGTAATCATATGGGCTTGAAGTCTTGAGGTATTACATTCCACCTATCAGTCTTCTTGTCTAGTTGCTGACATGTCTCATCAGGATGGGGATGCAACACCATTACTCAATTCAGAGTCAGATGAGAAGGCACTTTTTCATAGGTTTGAAGTAGCAACACACCTTATTCTACCCTTAGAGCACTTGTATACTTTGGATGAGGAGTCCTCAGTAGACTCAGCATTTGCTTGATCGTGCATGTGTCATACTATTCTAGAGATGTTAGGCAAGGTAATGATGCATGTGAGTTAAACATGGAAAGACTTGTCCATGGTGAACTTAATGTCAATCGTGGATGCATATGATGGTATATGACAATTATTTTTTCGTGTGCCGAGCCTAGCACCTATAGTAAAGAAGGCTCATGAGTTAGCGGATTGCTTTTTACTTTTGCAAGATCGGGCGAAGGTTGAGCGGAAAATCATCGCATAGAAGGATGAGGTAACATCACTTGAAAAGGAGGCTAAAGCCCTTGATGCCACCATAGAGAGGATGATGGGAAAGATGGATGTTGAATCCATTGTAGAGTGTAATTTTGGCCCTTGAATTTTTTTACACTATTGCTTCTTCTATTTTATTATTATTATTATTATTTAAAATTCACATGACAATTGATGAGTAATAACGTTTGATGATTTATTTGACTAATTACCTTAACTGCATCACTCTCTTAACGATTAAATCTATTTGTTTATTGTTTATGCTTGAATGATGGTAAGCGACTTCATTATTAAACAACATATCTTGTGAGTGATGGCATTTATTTCATGCAAATTACTCATATCTTGTAGTAGCATTATTTTAATGTTAGTGAAAGGAATTACGGCTGCTAGGCTTGCTATGGAATCACTTTGATCCATGATAGTCAAGATTGTTTGGATCTCATGATTTGTATAGTGCAAAGAGAGCAATGCGCTTGTTGTGAGCTTAAGAGGTGAAACTCTTCTTACTTAAGCAATTGTAGCTATTGTAAAAGGTTGCTTTAACCTTTCATAGATGAGGTTGCTTTAACCTCAGGATTTGTAGTATGGTGTTACAGCTGCCAAGCTTACCGTGGGATTGCTTCAATCTCATGATTAAGAGTTGCAGAAGGGCATTATGCCTGTCGCGTACTTAGGGGTATGTCATTTTTAAGCAACTGCGGCTACTGTGAGAAGGTTGCTTCAACCCTTCATAGATGAGGTTGCTTTAACCCCTGAGTGTACATTAAGGAATTATGGTTACCAAGCTTGTTGTAGGATCGCTTTGATCTCATGATTCAAAAAAAAAAAAAAAGAGAGTAAATAAAATAAAGGAATAGGAACAGCATATGGGAGATTGTAAGATTTTCATTAAGTTTTAAAGAAAGATTATAAGTGGAATTTCTTGATGTACTGAAAATTAATGGAAGCAGCGATCGCATTAGTTCTAGGGTTCCACAACTTGCAGTATACGCTGTCATGGACTTCTTCCACTATAAAAGGACCTTTCCATTTTGATGTAAAATTTAGAACTGTAGTACTTTTCCTTATGTGCTCTGCTATACGAAGAACAACATTTCCCTGCTTAAAGGAGTGCTTTCTTACTAGGCGATGTTAAGCCTCTAGAGATAATTAGTTAGATTGTGCTTGGCCATATCTCGCCTTTCATCTAGTGCCTTTAAGCCTAACATACTAAGTGTGTCAGGCTTTAATTTAGCATTAAGAGCCAATCGTATTGATGGTATGAAGACTTCAATTAGTACTATAGCTTTCGTTCCATATACTAATGAGAAAGGTGTTGCTCTCATAGGTGTTTTTTTGGATGTCTGGTAGGCCCATATAGCTAAGGGCAGCTTATCATACCACTCTTTCTTATTGTCGTATGCTATTCGACTGAGGACTTTAATCAACATTTTGTTTGTGGCTTTTGCCTGACTATTTCCTTTTGGGTAATACAATGTAAACTTAATGCGGTTAATGCTATATGATTCTAGTAGTTGCCAAACATGTACGTTGATGAATGGCATCCCATTATCCATCAATATGTGCTTCAGTATTCCAAATCTACAAATTATATTTTCCTTTATGAAAGTAGCTACTACAGGTCCAGTCACCTTCTTCAAAGGGATGGCTTCCACCTACTTTATGAAATACTTGATGCCTACCAATAACCATAAACATCCTTTAGACGGTGGATGTATAGGCCCAATTAGGTAAAATGCCTAAGTGTGAAATGGCCAAGGATTTGTCATATTATGAAGCTCTACTGTTGGGGCATGGATAGCGTTACCGTGAAGCTGACATGGAACATACCTTTTTGCAAAATTGAAGGCATCAGTTTCCATGTTTGGCCAATAATACCCTTTATCAAGGAGTTGGTAGTACAACTTCCTTCCACCTTGATGTTCACCACAAGCTCCAGAGTGTAGTTCATTCAAGATTATTTTTGTCTTAGGTGGTGCTATACGTTTAAGAGGTTATCCTTGATAAGAGATTTGGTACAATTCATCTCCTTGTAATACATATTTCTTCGCTTTTTGTTTGACCATTCTGGCAGCTCTATTATCGGTGAGGAGGATATTATTCTTTAAGAAGTTGATGTACAAGCATTGCCAGTCTCCAACGATTGTTACAAACTTACATTCTACCTTATTGAGTACTAAGTAACATTTTGGGCATTGAATCTATAATTGCGATGTGTCCTTAGACATTGAGGGCCAATAATACCCTATACGTTATATTTAGCGATATAAGGGTAGCACTTCCTCACTACACCATGTATCATGGAACTCTTAAAGCTTTGACCGAGCCTCTTCTGTAGAAATACAACGAGCCAAAATGCCCTCTGATTTTATAATACAAGGAGCCATGGATGCAAATGAAATTTTTGATCGTGGTCATAGTGGCCACTTCAGGGTTAGCTAATTGCGTCTTAACAAGAATGCGCCAATCATCTTGCGACTCCTTATCTTCCTTCATCAATTGCAAAGCAATGCAGGGAATGGTCCTTTTAATGATTTGGATGCTTAGTTTATTGTCTATATCCTGGATCAGGACTTTGGATGCCAATGTTACTAATACATCAGCATATTTATTTGTAGATCATTTAGCATGCTCATATCTTACCGATTGGAATTTAGAGACTAAGGATTGTATTACTACTCTATAGGCGGCTAGTATAGGTTCTTTTAACTCGAACTCCCTGTTCACTTGTTTAATAATGAGGTTTGAGTCACCTTTGACATATATGTGGGATACACCTACTTGTTGAGTAGAAAGGAGTCTAAGTAGTAGGGCCTCATATTCAATCTCATTATTTGTGCAGCAAAAGTCGAATTTGTAGGCTAATAGGATCTCTTGGCCATCTAGAGACATCAACACAACTCTAGCTCCCCATCTAGTATTATTAGATGATCCATTAAATTGTAGTGACCATTCTCCACTCACTTCTGCCATAGAGGAGTCTCATGGAAATCTTTAGGTATGTTTTCCAATATTTCCTCATTATTAGTGTTAGGGAATTATGTCAGTAATTCAGCTAGTGCTTGCGATTTGACTGCTTTTAGAGGTGATACGATGATGTTGAATTCTCCAAGAAGTAATGCCTACTTAGCGATTTAACCTGACGTCACTGGCCGAGACAACAAATACTTGATGGGGTCATATCTTGTCATCAATATGATTTTATGCGCTAAGAAGTGGTTCCAAAACTTCTGAGTGATGATGACCAATGCAAGATAATGTTTCTCATGTGGTGGGTACTTAACTTCACTACCCTGTAATGTCAGACTCAGATAATACACTAGGTATTCAACATTCTCTACTTCCTATATCAATAAGGCACCAATGGACCTGTATGTTAAGTATAAAATCATCGGCATTCCTTTGATCGACATCATCATGGTTTGTGGAGAACTCAATATTACCTTAATTCTTTAGAACGCCTCCTCTTACACTAGACCCTATTCAAATGTTGCTCCATTCTTCATTTTTTGGTGTAGTGGGAAAGAAATTTTAGCAAGTACAGGGATAAATCTTCGTATATAGGAGACCTTTCCTATAAATCCCTTCAACTCCCTTTAATTTTTAGGGGATGGCATAGATTAGATTGCTTAAACTTTGGATGAATCGACGTTAATTTCTTTTCAATATACTATGAAACCTAGGAATTTCCTAAATGAGACCCCAAAGACACACTTTAAAGGGTTTGTTCTCAATTTATACATTTGACATCACTCGAAAACTCTCCTCAAATGGTGTAAATGATTAGATGCTTGTTGTGATTTTATAACAATGTCACCTACATAATCCTCTATATGGTCATGTATCATATCATGAAAGATTGCGGTCATTACCCTTTGGTAGGTAGCTCCTACGTTCTTTAATCTGAATGGCATCACAGTATAGTAGAAGTTACTAAAGGGTATTCGAAAAGCTGTACATTTGGCATCTCTTAGTGCCATCTTGATTTGATCATATTTACTAAATCCATCTATGAAAGAGAAGAGTTCATATTTAGCTGTGGCATCAACTAGCATATTGATGTTTAGGAGTGGGAATTCATCTTTAAGGTAAGCCTTATTCAAGTCATGAAAGTCCACACAAACACATATTTGGCCATTTTTTTTCTTCATTGGTATAATGTTGGCCAACTAAGTCGGGTGCTCAATTGGCTTGATAAAGCTAGTGTGTAGAAGTTTCTCAATTTTAGCTTTAATTTGTACTTTGACCTTTGGGTAGAATACATGCCAGTGTTGCTTTATGAGCTTAGCTCCTAATGCGATGTTTAGTCAATGCATCACTAAATCAGGGTCTAGACTTGACATTTCGTCATATGTCTATGTAAATGCATCTTTAAACTCTTTGATGAGATTTACTAAGGGATTCTTGATTTCTTTCACTAGGGCCTTACTAATAAAAATGGGCCTTGAGGTTTCTCTTAAGGTTGCTAGGTTCAGCTCCTCGATCTTTTTTACTTGTGGTTTCACTTGGTCTTGTAGTTTTAGAGGGGTGGGTTGGGCTTTTTATAAGTTCATGGGGTTAGGAGAGGATGCAAATGCTTCCTTGGACCTTATAGACCACCATAAATGGTATACCATACATCCATTTGATTGAATGTAACTTTTGATCTTTGTAGATTTATTACTCCCCCTTTTCCTTTGTCTTCCTCCATGAGTGGGGGCTGCCTTAGTTTTCTTATCATCTTGCTCTTCAACATCTTCCCAATTTGGCAATGGGTTGCCACTTGGCCTTCCTATTACCATTTTGCCTTTACCCGTATATTCATCAAAATGCTTTGCCTCAGTGAGGTGGGATTCCCTGTATTCAAAGGGGCTCCTTGTAGTAGGAATAAATATATCTTTCACCTTAAAATTTCCTTTGATGCACTTATGCAATATCAAAGGAACAAGGTTATACTCATGGAGCCATCTCCTTCCTATCAATAAATGATAGGAAACTAGAGTGTTGAGGACATGGAATTTAGTAGCTCCTTGAATAGGTCCCACCTTGAAATCCACATTAATAATCCCTAGCGTCTTAATAGGGACATCATTGATGCCACATATATCTATTGGTTGTTTCACCAATCTACTTGATAAGTGTAAATTACTTTACACTTTCAAAACATGTTTAGGCATATAATTGATCATAATTGTGATTTAATTCTTAAGTTTTGGTGCTTAATTGTATAATGTATTGATTTCAGGTAAATCATGAGTAAGGGGATAAAATTTATACAAGAACAACAACTTTTAAGTCAATCACAACTGTAAGGAGAAGAAAACTTTGAAGTAGAAACAAAAATTATTTAATCATGGGCATGATTAAGGAAGCACTGATGATTCCCCTGTCAATCACAACTATAATTGCATAACAGGAGGGTGATCACGCCCTTAATCATGGACGTAATGAGTTATAATGAAGCAACAGGAAGTTCATGTTTATTAACATTACCGTAATTAGTGAAGAATCTTGTTTTCTAAGACGTTTATGCCTCGAGTCATGGATGTGATGGAAGAGAAATAACTACTCTTTTTTAACCTTTTCACATGAACCAATATATGGAAAACATCAGGCGGTGCCTTAAAGAGGTAGATTTAAGTCCTTTGATGGGAATAGTATAAATATACTGTGACTTTTGAAAAAAAAAAAAAAGAAGAGATCAAGAAAAGAAAACATCAAAACGAATACCATCAAGAGACATAGGAGATCATAGAATCAAGACCATTAAGTTTTTCTTATTTATGTTCATAGAGTAGTGATTTTGTGATGCGAGATTATGTAACATTCTTCATTAGCTTCGAGAGAATTGTGAAGAATCGAGTGTCTGTATACCGTTATATTAGAATACTTCAAGTGAATTAAAAAGGGGTTTTATTCTTTTTTCTTTTTTAATGTTGTGTTTTAATTCCTTTTTCATATTTCTCTATATTTGTCCTTTTTCGATCATGTGTGAGTGATAAAAATATGGTTTATGAAGTCATTTTAACATGAACATATTGTGAATTGTTACTATTCTAATAATTATGAATTTTTAATGATTAAAACTTCATATAAGTTGAGATAGTATAGTGTACGACACAATCTTACAATAGATCTCAATGGAATACGTTGAGAGACGATTCCTTGAGTAGATCTTAATTAGTAGAACGTTCTACTCTTGTTAATAAAGATATTATTGGGAAGTTCGTTGCATGTTTAAGGAATTCAAGGATTAGTAAGCTTTTAATACAATCTTGACTTATCCATTCTTTGAGAGGAGATTATAAGGGGATTAGAATTAAGTAATTCTAAGAAGAATACTCATGAATAGAGAATTCTTACAGACAAGTAATTATTAAGATGGATAATTCATAAGCTATGTTAATATGATGAAGTAAACCTACTTTGTAAATTGTTGTTTTCATGTCATAATTCTATTTGTTGTGTTTTCTTGGTGTTATCTTAGAATTAGTACAGTTTAGTTGTAAAGATTAGTTAAATTACTTCATTAAATCATTTGGTAGCTAGTTAATAGGAAGAATATTTAGTATTAGTGTTTGAATTCTTTTCCTAGTGGAGACAACCCTATACTTATCCATATTAACAAACGATAAGTACACTAGCCTATTTAACTGAGTAAAGGATAGAGTATAGGAATCTAATTTGTAAAACTTGGAAGCTTTATTTAGAGGCAATCACTGCTCATGTCAAGCTTTACCGCTTTAAAAGTCGCCAACAGTATGATGTTTAGCAAGGACCCATTCTCAACGAAAGTTTGCCTAATGTGATGGTCATTGAGCTTACTTTTCACATATAATGGGTGATTATAATTTGGAATACTCACACACATGTCGTCACTGATGAAAATAATCGCATTTTCACTTGCTTTTGCCATCTTACGAATCAACTACACTGAATTACATTGCTCATATTATTGTTCTGAAATCTTTACTAAAGTTGCTATTGTTGTGACCCTAGATTTTTCATCAAATCCAAGGAGCTCGAAGAAGCTCCAAACATTTGCTGTTTTGAGCAGGGCCATTGCAGTAGGATTACTTAAGCTCATTTCATGATCCTTCTCTTGATTAGCAAGAGTATTTTCTTGCAACACTCTCCTGTGCGCCTTTTCCTGGAGTTGATAATCTTTTTGGGAGATTGCCGGATCATGGGATATCGCATTGGCAGTCCCTTAATTATTGTGTAACGGAAGTGGGTTCCTTTGAACATTGTTGTTATTATCCAATTTAAGCTTACCATGTTGGACCTTCTCATTAAAGATCCTTCTCAAAGTCTAACATTCCTTCATTGGGTGGCCAATAGATCTGTAAAAGCAACAAAATTTTGCATCATTCTTTTCTTTTACTATGGGTTCCCTTTCAACCCCTAGCAACCTGATCACTCTATCCTTGAGCCATTAGTCAAGGATAGCATGCATTTTGTTCATTGGACATGGAAAAGGTGCGACTTTTACAGCATCATCCCTCTTCTTTTTTTGTCTCCTTTATAACTTCCTTCTTGTGTGGCACTCATAGATGGCTATCGCTTCTTGCCAAGGTCACCTCTTTGCTTGGTGATAGAGTTGTTGGTTTTCCATACGTTTTCTACCAATGTGGAGAAGGACTTAAGAGATCAATTTTCGAGATGTATGGCATATTTTGTAAACATCCTCTGAATACATATCTTAACCAGCTCTTTCTTATCGCATATATCTTGGATGTCTAAGGAGCGTTCCTTGAAACGCTTAATGAAATCCATAAGATCTTCTTTTGGACATTACCTAATGCATCCCATATCCGTAATCGTGACTCATTCTTGAGTTTTAAAGAATTTTTCAAGGAACATTCTATACATTATTCCCTGTGAATCTACAAAACATAGGGGTAAGTTAACATACTACGTATATACCTTTTTAGTGAGTGACTTTGAAAACTCTTTTAACTTCAAATTGTCGTTGAGATTATAAACATCGAGCATCTTAACAAACTTAAGGAGATGCTCTTTTGCACTTCGTTGTTTCCAATTAAATTTGTTGAACTTAGGATTGGTATAGTCCTTTGGATAAGACTTATCTACAACCTTCCACAGGTACGGATATTTCAAGTTGAGCATGTTGGTAGAAGGTGTTGCTTGCATCTACCTCATAAACTTCTCCATGTCTTTCTTTGTCACATAGGACAAAGTAGCATATATGGGATTGGCTACCACTTGGAGTGTTGGCACTTGGTTATGGGGTACAACCATGCTAGTTGTTAGTAGCTGTAGGTTACATCTCGAAGAGAAGGACCCTTATTTCCTCAACCATAGGTATTTGATGTGCCGGGGTTAGGTGTTGCAATAGGTTCGCAAGGTACTCTTGTTTCCTTCCTTCACCTTTTGTTGGGGCTTGGTCAACTTGCTCATGTTGTTGAGTGTTCTTTAGGGTGATAGTAATAGGAACAAATCTCGAGACTTACGTACTTGGTACAAGTATAGCCATCCCAGAGGACGTGCTAGCTAATGCAACGGTGGTAGCAAGTACCTATAGGCTCACTCCAGGTAATGTAACAATGTTTGCTAATGAGGTAGTTGCCATAGTCAATGTTGTTAAAGCCATACCAGGTAATCTACCAGTATTCACAATAACTGTAGCTACCATGCTTAGCAAGAATTACATGAAAGCAATAAAAAGTTGGTTCATCACAAGGGTATTTTCCTGTATTGCACATAATACAGGTGAATCATTAGTAACAGGCAGTTACATAGTTTCGAGTACTTGTAGAGCCCCATGTACATGAGCAACACCAGTTCCTTGCATAGTTCCAAGTGCTTGCATTGTTCTAGGCATTTGTATGGTTCCAGGCACTTGCATAATTCTTGGTGCTTACATAGTCATTGGCGCATTGGTATCTTGCACCACTTGGGATTACTTAACCCTCTCATGTTGGTTTTCGTATTCCTGAACATGTTGGTCATTTATACTCTTTTTGCATGCTAGTACCATTCTATCAAGTCTCTCCATCCCTAGTAGAGTCACCAAATAACTTGTGGTAGGGTTGCTATAGCTAGTTGATCACGTGCAACAAGTGTGCTGGTCAACTTAAGAGATGTCTTCAGCTGATGATACGTGGAGAGATGTCGTTAAGAAGAGGCATGGGAGGAAGAATGGACAAACTCAATATCTTAAATATGCATGTGTGATAATGGATCAAACTTAGTGTTCTTGAATCATTCTTAATCGATTTGCTTGTTTGATTCTCTTTGGAGTAATTCTAGTAGAACTTTGGTGTTTGTCTTAAGCTTACCATTATCTTGAATTTGCCAAATGAGAGAAGAAACCTCTTATTTATAGAGTATAGAGATTAATCTTATCTATCAAATGATTTTAAGATAGATTACGAAGATTGAATTCCTTTATTGAAACTTATCTTCTTTTTAGCCTTCATGAGCTTGGCCATAGGTCCAAGTATGCTTAAGGATTTTGTCAGCTATAGAAGGCCCATTATCATTATTACTTGACTTAAAGACCAACTAAGTCTCATTAAGGCTCAATATGACTAAATGAAGCCTAAATAGGCCTAAAAACACTGTTTTTAAGTCTTCTTTTCATGCACAAGATAACCGAGTAAGGCCAAGAGTGGAATATCTAGTCGAGTGATCCTTGTTCTAAGCCTACCATACCAGAACTCCCTAAAACATTCTTAATTGAGCCGATTATGTAAACTCTATCAGTAGCTCAAGATATCAGCCCATTATGTTAAATTGGATTAAAAGCTCAATTACTGAAATGACCCTCTATATATATATTATAAGATATTATGATAATATAATAGTTAAATAAATAAAAAAGATTTGGAAGTTATAAGGATATTATTTAGGAAATCATTATTTACTTATTAATCATTTTTTATTCCTTTGGCATCCGTAATGCAGTTGTGATGACTGTTAGTATGTGTATATATGTATAGACTTGCGCAACAAGGTCGATCTGAAACTACCAGTTCATGGGCTCAACCATGATCAGCCTGTGATCAGCCTATGGGTAAGGCGGGGGGAGTGTGTTTAAGGTTGGTTTGGCCCTTGAACTAGTTTATTTTTTTTTAATATTTAATATTTTGTATTAATTTTATTAATTTTTTTAAATACATTAATAATTTCTAATAGCGTGACCTCTTTTTCCCTTTTTTTAAGTGTACTAATTTATTATTAATTTTTAATTTTTTAATTAATTTTCGACTTAATGTGATTTCGTTTTTTTTCCCCTTAAATTTTATCTTTTTGTCATATTCAAATCCTTAAAATTTAATAAGTTTTACAAAAAGGATTTACATTAACGTAAATTAAAATTTCGATTTATCTTTAACATATAACTTATGATTAGTTATTTATGATTACTTTGATAATATTATTTTTAAAAAATTGTCATTTACTATCCCAAAGAAGGTAGTTTTGATATGCTATAACTTATTGGATATTATCTAATTATTTTTTTCTAACCTAATAACCTCGCTTCTCTCTCTCTCTCTCTCTCTTTTTTTTTTTTTTTGTGTGCTATGAACAACCGAGCCAACCTGCCAGTTCAATAGCAGGTCAAGCCCATCGGTTCATGACTCGCTAGTTCGAGTGGTTTCGCCCTCTTGAACTGTCTAGGCCCTTAGGGCTCGATTGTTTAAAGGGCGGTTTAGGCTTGATTATTTTCAAGTTAGGCTAATACACGCTTTAGAATCGACCCTTACATAGGTCTATATATGTATAAATATGTAATACCGATGTATCAAATAAAAAAGATAAAATTATAAAGATCTAATTAATAATAAGTACATCAAATAAGTCATGGATGTTATTATTATTATTATTATTGTTATTATTATTCACCATTGAAGGATGACATTTTCTCAATCCAAATAAATATTTTATGATTTATAGCCTATCAAAAAAAGAGAAAAAAAAGGGCGAAAAACCAACCCTAACAAAAAAAGAGCTTGAATTTTCAGTTCTCTTTACGCTAGGTTATTTGCCTTTATTCACCCATGACAAGAAGCTTAGAGGATCAAATTGAAAAGGGTTGACTTGTTACATCAAATATTGTAGTGAGAGACACAGCTCGGTGGAGTAGATATGATCTACACCTTCCTTGACGAATCAAAGTATAAATAGCATTTAAAACATGTTTTCCTTGCTCACTTGAAGTTTAATTTAATGAAAATGCTCCGTGAAACAAAAGTCATACAGAAACCATTAATAATCTTTCGGCAACGTTGCACTTTAAATGGAGTAATACGCCATAATTTTAGGTCCTAGGCTGCCACGACCACGAGGATGTGAACACTGGGACCGGGCCAGATAACGAGCGCATATTTTCTGGTTGTGGGCTCGTTAAATTCCACGGCTTTTCTCTTACGGAGGCCCAATAACGAATGACGAGCTTCTTTAAGTGTGAATTTACATCTTAGCTTAACTATGTTGTGCTAAGACGATAATAACCTTTTCTTTTTATTTGTCTTTTTTTCCCCCAACCATTGCATATTACAACTAAGAGATGGGACAATTCAAGCCTGGTTTATCCTATTATTGGGAATTCAGTTTTCATTCCAGTTGGTTGTAATGACCTTAGTAAAGTATTAGAAATTATTTACTTATTTTGGCTTCCTTTTTATAACTATTTAAAAACTTGAAAATAAGATATCAAAAATAGGAGTAAAATTTCATGTATGTTTCTCTCATAAAATATCATAAAATTATATTTTTTCTACTCCAATTTTTTTTTTTTCTCTCTACATAATTTACCTAAGACTTTCAAAATTATTCTTATTCTGAAATTAAATAGATCTTCATTTCTTAATCTTTCTCTTTTCCCAACCACTATATTTATCATAATCATTTGTCTTCTTATATAAGCTTTCCTTGATGATGTTACTATATTTAATTTGCCACTGAGAATCTATCTAAACGTCAAGTTTCAAATTGAAGCAGGCTGCAAATCATTGTGTGGGAACATTTATATTTGCTTTTGACCATAATGTTGGAATCAGGACTGCGATGGCCATTGCACTCTGGCATACAATGGGAATATTCAGTTTGGACAGCGAATGATAGACATGGTCAAGAGCTACAATGCTTGCTTGAAAGATTTAAGGAACTTGCCCATGACAACACTAGTTAAGAAGACCCTCCACAACTTTAATGATTTTTTCAATAAGTGATGGATGTGTTAGTAAAGGGTTAGGTAGAGAGGATGTGTTGACTAAATATACTATAAATTAAATAAAATTCAATAGTTGTAGGAGCACAACAAATGGCCATGGAAATGCAGCAAATGATCATCGTATCACAGCTTTCAGCTACCAAAATCAAGTTTTGGAGGTTATTGCTGCACGACTCATTTTGTAGGGATAAAAAAGTGGCAACAGTCATATAGTAGAAATGAAACCGTGTACATGTACATGTAAAAAGTTGCTTCCTCTCAGTTTCTTGACTTAATCTAGCTTCTTGCAGTAGCTTATGGCCTTTTCTATAACTTCTTTTATTATAGTTGTTCTTTTCATTGTTTACTTGTGACCTCTTGTGTGTTTGTATTGTTATAGTTGAGTAGCTCGGCTTCTCATAGGTGAATAGAAATAAAAGTATCAATTGGTAGAAAGGGAACGAATATAGATGAATATGGATTACAAAGTAAAGCGTGGTTTTGTTTTGCATTTTATTTTCAATAGGTATTGTATTTTCGATTGAGTTTCGTATTTACAGACTTTAATGATACGTTTGAAGCTAAAATTATTATTTAAAGCGATAATTTTAAATACTCACGAAGTGCTAATAACTTTAAAATCATTACAAAATGGTGATTTCAAGTATTCACAAAGTGTTAGTAACTTTAAATTGTTATTATTTGGTGCTTCGAAATTGTGACTTGCATATAAGATATTAGGTAAATTATTCTTTGAGATTTTTTTTTGGGGGGAGGGGGCGGCTTATTTTAGGTTTTCCTTTTTTTAGCTTCAAACG
>JAMXBB010000006.1:37855630-38099314 GCA_024138015.1 Lumnitzera littorea | reverse complement strand
CCACCCCCTTTATATATATATATATATTTAAGAAATGACAATTATGAAGAAATGAATACTATAAAATATAGTTTTATTTTTGCATCCATATAATTGACCATTTGAAAGAAAAGATATTAATTAGGAGTTACATGTACTAGATGACTAAACAACTTAAAAATTTAAAACATAACAAAAATAATGAATTATAAGACAAAGAAAAGAAAAAAAGAAAGTATGAGATAAAAGATTTAAAGAAAAGTTTGTGGGAGTAACTCCTTAATTAGAACCATAGGGTAATCATATTACCATGAAATAATATGAAATATATTAGTGGATAGTTAAAATATAGTAGTGATTTAGCAAACAAACTTTCCTTCATAAAACAGACATTAGACTCTTACTATAAGAACTCCAAGGAGTTAAAGAAGGAACTAAGCAAAGGCAACCACATATAACTTCACCCTTAACTTCCCTATAAATAGATAATTAAATATAGTCTTTCTTCATAATAAGAGCCTTATAAATAGATTATTCAATATAGTCTTTCTCCATAATAAAATTCCTAGCAAACAAAACCATCTTCCCTCACTTTTAATTTATTGTGGTGCCAACCCTTATCTCTCTTGTCTTATATATAAACTTCTAAGGTAAGAAATCATGTCACTTAATTTAGAAGTATTTAATCCATTGTTAATTAAGGTTATAAGCAAGATCCCCAATCGTGGTTTTTTTTTTTTTTTTTTTTGACTAACTATATAAGAGAAAGGATTAAAACCTTGATTTATCTTAATCAGAGATCATCGATGATGTCACTAAGCTATAATGGTCTTAGCCAATTGTTTAAGATGATTGTTAAAAGAGGTTGGGGAAAGCGATTGGAGTACGGTGAATAGGAGATCTATTGCCATATATTGTGGGAATATAATTAAGAAAAACACCAATAGCTTAAGTAAGGAATTTCAATTATAATAAAATTGAATTGCTATTAATGCCACTTATTGTTGGAATAAGGGTAACCAAATGAGAAGCTAAGGAAGTGATCATGGAATGAGTAATAAAAACACTTATTTTGTGTTTATTGTAAAGAAAGCTCTTTAAATTGATTTGGGTTATGCAATTATAAGAAAAAACGATCTAAAACCAACCCTTTGGGCATGGGATCATAATTCAAGTGTAGTATTTTAAATGATAGGAATTTAATTTTGATTTTAATCATAAGATTCCATCTTCTGATGGATTATAATAAAGATTAAGAGAACTTTATGAGATTAGGAATATGTAGAGATTTTAAACAAAATTAAAGAATTTCAATAAAGAACTCAAAGGTTTAAATTCACAACTAAATTCAATTGGATTGTCAAGAAACTTGTATGGAGAGACTTGGATCAAAATTATACCTTTTGAATCTCAAAAAGTTGAAAAATAAGAAGGAATAGTTGATCCTCAAAGTGTTGTGTGATTAGCTTTGTGAAGTGGTTGACTAAGGCTAAAAGGACCAAAGCAATTGAAGGGTAGTCCAACTGGACAAAGATTTAAGTTGACCAATTTGATGCCTTGATTGACAGAACAAGGGTAAAAGTGTAATAGTAATTTGATTGAGTAGGGACTATTGCTATTTTTGTTGTATATGTGTGCTTATAGGAGATATGAACTAAATCAATAATTATCCAGCAAAACTAAAATACATGTGTTGCTTATCTTATGCCAAAGCTAAGATAGATGCATTATGGACTAAGTGTTGTCGGCTTATGGTAAGGATAGACATCTAGAATGAGATGCCCTTCATTTAGGTGTTGGACCACCTTTTGCTATAAGTGGATTGACTAACTATCATGATATAAGTCAGACCTCTATAGTGGCTTAATGTGTGGTAGTACTAGTGTTGTAATTGATATAACAACATTTATTGTCATTGTTGGGGTCAGGTAACCTTTCAGCAAATATATTACATAATATGTGTGTTGACTTGAGTCAAAGTAGCTATTCCAAATATTGGGACAAAAGATTGTATTGTTGGCCATGCTTGATCAATGTAACTTAATGAATTATGTTTGATACATTTAATAATTATAGGCTTGCTTACAGTAGGACGTATATATTTATTTTTTGCAATTAGTTTCAATGAAATTTTTATTTTAGGTGAAATTAATCATATAACCACTATATTGAGAATAGGTTGATTTAGCATCAATTTAATTAGGTTGGAAGGCTTAAAGATGGTGGCTTATGACTCGCACGTGCCTAGTAACATACATTATAGGTACATGTTATGAGATCTTATCCTCTCATCTTTTGACACGCTTAAGAAACTATACCTTATGAAATCTATGCATTATGTATTATTTTCATATCCATGTTTTCTTTCTTAACATAATAATATTATTGGATACACTACTTTTATTTGTAAAATAAAATACTTCCATATGATAGTCGCCATAAACTTAGTTTTGAGCCCTTAGAGTTATGGTGTTGTATAACGTTAATCATTTTAAGTTAAATTTTATAACAAGTTACTAAAGTTAAAGAAAGTGACCTCATACAACTTGTTTCGTAAAATAAATTTTATACAAGCTTTAACTCAATAAAGTACAAACTTCTCGATGAAGCAAATTATTTATTAATAACTTGAAATTCAAGTTCCGAAATATAATAAGACCTTAGCGATAAATTATGCGACTATAAAGATATTAATATGGTAACAACCCATATTTATGGGCATATATATTCATCAAATGTACATGTTAGAATATATGCATATATATCAATATAAATAACTAAAAGTAGGTAAAATATACTCCTCAAATACTATAAGCATTAATAAGCGTATCCAATTCATTGGATCATTAGTACGACAAGGAATTACAGCAACTAAAGTGTGAATCGGCTAGGAAATTGAACAAAAGCATGACATCTAGCAATTTGGGTACGATTCCATTACAGTAGATACAGGTGGACTTCTTTGGATTTTATTCAGTTGACTCAAAATTAGTGTAAAGGAACTCACAACCTCATTTTAAAAATTTTAGAATTGAGGAATACAGAGAAATTATCAAGAAAACATTTTGCTCAAACAATTTCACAAATCTTGCAATTTGTCTGCGAGAGGCAGAGCAGGGAATTTCAGTAACCAAATGTCAATCTGCTGTCGAGCCCTGCCGGTTCCTAACAGATCTTGGCGTCCCGTTAGCAACGACAACCGGCAGACGGCCAATGATGGCCGAGGATTTGGCGAATGAGCTCCTCGATATTTCGCCTTGTAATTGTTTTATTTACTAAATATATTAAACCTTTGTATTTAAATCTAGCAAATTGTATAAGGTTATTTTATATGTAGATTATCATAGTATTTTTGTTTTGATGAAATATTGAGTGAGATTATAAGATCCTTAAGAATGTACTTGTTTAAACGAAATTTGAATTAAATTTTAGAAATATAAATGATATTGTTTCATGCTAAATTTTTGTGTATGATATTGTTAATACATCTATTTATTTATGATAAAAAGAGTTTTTAAAAGCTGCGCTTCTAATATTTATTTTTTAAACTTATCTTGTTTTTCAGTTTAAGAAAATAAAAGTGTTTTCTTAAAATTATTTGATGAATCCTAGTTTAAACGTTCTTTAGGACTTACTAATGATATTAAGAGTGTTCAATTTATGACTATGTGAATTGATTTGACTATTCATATAATTGAAGCTATTTTTTTTTTTTTTGTAAAATTAAACCTCGAACCAATGTTCTATAAAAGGCATTTATTAAGTTAATTTAATATCTTCAATTGGTTGACCTACAGTTTATACTATTTTCATGAAATTATTTGGGTTAGTATGCTATTTATTACCTGAGACCTAGTAATATGCCATATATTAGCTTATATTCGTGATTACAAATAAATTCAATGGCAAGTGTGATGTTTTTATTAACTAAAGCCTTGTTTTGATTGATGTAATAACTTGATCAACTTAGGCTCGGTAGAAATTGGTGATATGTTGTTAGTATTTAAGCTTGTTTTGGACTAAGAATGACATGATGATCACATAAAAGGCGATTCAGAAGACAATTTGGAGATTTTATTAGGTACGTTTTATATAAGGACATACTTAAAGACTGAATTAGGGGATTCGTAGAATGAAAATATAAATTGGAATCTTAGAGAGTACTTCAAAGGATATTCTGTTAAAAATTTGAAGTTAATTTAACTCAAAAGATGATTCAAAAGATAAATTAAAGGGTAAATAAGAGAATATCTAGGACGAGTACTTTTTCAAATATAGACCTTAATTCTTAAGCCCTAGGCTAAGTAACTTATTAAATTAGGAACAGCAAACTTAATCCATTAAGTAATAATTAAACTAATTTATTATAAATGTTTAAAAAATGTTTGATTGAAAAGATGTGCACAAGTTAGCTAATAAGGGTTTTAATTTAATTTACATAGTGTTGAAATAAAGAGTTGACACCAATGTTCTACGAATGATTAGGTGATACCAATTGTATCAAATATTATATTGAGTATTAACCCACGTAAGTGCCCTTACTTGGTTGTTCTGTGTTTATATGGTAGTCGAGAATGAAAACCACTCACTTTCATGTAGTTTGTAGCTATGAAATTCACTTAACTGAACTTCATGGCTTTAAGTTGTTATTATGATATGCTAACACTTTATATGATAATGTAAGGCCCCTAGGCTTAAGACGTTACAGGCCACTGCGTATCCTTACATGTCAGACTAAATGAGCAAGTAAAATTCTCTAAAGTTTCATAAATAACTTCATAACTCTCATTCAATAAATCTCAAAGTAATTAAATTTCATAATTAAATCTCTTCAAAGTATTGGAACTGAAATGAACTTAAATTAACTAAACTCTTATGTTGCAAATGAAATAACAAATCACTCAAACAACAAGTTTATTTAATCTCTCTTGCTAGTTAACCACATCTCATTATCATAGTTGTAGTAATATTCTCCAATATCCTCATCCTGATAATAGTAATACGCTTTCCTATTCTAGTCATAACGTACTTGTTCATCTAAAGTCCTTATAGTTGAAAAAGAAAGAAGGATGAGCTAACACTTAATATGGAAACCCACAAACATAAGCATGTGCCATGTAGTGATCAATATGGCACATGCAATAATGCAACAAGAATAAATTAAACAACAAGTTATTATATGTTTAATTAAGTCAACAGTCAAGATAGCTTAAGATTACTCACGATTAACTCCAAATCTAGAATATCTCAAACTTTACACATGGTTCCTATGGGAACACTGGTATTATAGCCCTAGTCTACATAAATATTGGCATACTGGCACTATGACTCCTAAACACCGACTAACCAACTTGGTTCCAGGACATTGGCTCTATAACTCCTGGACACTAACCTAATCTACCTCATATCATATCAAGAGGGGACTCTTCTAAGGATAATGTCCCCTAAAGATAAATGAGGTATACCTCAAGGACATTGGTACTATGACCCCTTGAACCCAGCCATACATAAGAAACAATCATATTACATTCTACACATTTATTAATACAATTTACTTTAACTATCTTGACAAGCACAAGCAACAAACAAGGTTCCACATACTTGGGTTTCAAATACAACTCCTATAATCTACTTCAAATAACTTTTCAAGATTAGCACCAGAGTAATAAAATAAGAATAACCCTTTTATATCTTGTTCTTAAGTTGCACAATTCTAACTAAGTGTCTTTACTTATCTCCTTAGGTTACTAAGTCTAAATTTGATCAACTTAAGGATTAAGAATCTATTTAGGCTTCTATAGATGTTTAGAAAAGATTAGGATAAGATTGGATGTAAGATGGAAACAAGAAAGGATTAGAAAAAAAGGACTACAAGAACATGCCTAGGGATCATGGTCGTGTTCTTAGACTACAGTCCTTCCCCAGACAAAAACTTCAGATCATGCTCATACTAACCATAACTACTACAAGTCTACGGCCTAGATCTATGGCATTGGTCATAGGCCATATTCTTCTCTATACCCAAATTTTCTTTTCACACTTTGACAAAAACTCTCAACTAAGGGTCCATGGGTAAGACCATAACCATAGTCCCTGCCTATATTGTTCCTGTTCATCAATTCCTAACTCTTTTTTTACTTTAAACTTCTCTAAATCATTTAATAGCAACTCCAACGCATCTGACACTTTGATTTCTTCATAGGGTTTATTTTTCTCCATCAACCAATGACAAAGAACACTCATGTGTGTTCTAAATACCTAAATCAAACAAACAAATCAAAATAAACAACAAGTGCATACCTTGATCCAAAATCGTTGGAAGCAAAACACAACCTATACTATACAAACTTGATTATAACGCCTAGATTAAATGCATATGCATAAGACAACAAATCCAATTAAGAAAATAACATCTAACTCAATCATTATAATACTAAAGATTAGGATAACACTCACTAGGTTAGGACTTAGACCTTAGCTTAACTTTTACTTTACAGTCTTCTTAAACTGCACATTTCCACAATTACAAAACAACTCTTAATGTTTAGAAATCGCAAAAAATTGAACCCAAAATGAGTGAAGTTGCTTCACAAATACCTTACCTTAGTCTTACTCTTATTGTGCTCTTAGAGAGGAATCTACAAAACAATAGAGCGAGAAAATAACCTTTAGGGTTTTACAATGGGCTTTTATACTTAATGGTAGAAAAGACCACCTTGTCTCTTTTAAAAATACAATATTACTTTTCCTTACTCTATCCTTTAGTTTATTATTTTCTTTACCTTATTCCTTTTATTTATTTGATGTCCTAAGGTGTCATAGATAAGTTGCTATCCAAGATATTGAGAATGTATGTCACATTAATGCTGATGGATTGACATATGCTTGGAACATATCTTAGGTAAGTTTGATGAGGGTTCATGTTTGGTTGTTAAAGGTTTATTCTATGTTGGTTATTTGTTCCATCGAGAGTAAGATGATTTTCCTTGTTGAATCTTGTGACTTGATGTGTTTTGAATAATGTAGTATATTTCAATATACTAATGAGCTATGGATTGAATGCTAGGCTGGGTTGGTGTTTAAATTATGATAATTGACTTATGTTATGCATAATTGTTAAAATCGTAAGTGAAATAAATAATTATATGAGTTTATGATTTTACAATATTTTCTTAATTAAAACGAATGTAAAATCATTTAAATATAGATTTATAGTATAATTATGGATTTTGATATACAATTTTATAAACTTGCAATTTTATCGATTTTATATGATTCAATATGAATCTACCAACTCTAAACATTTAAAGTAATAGTAAAATCGTAATCTTGATAACCTTAGTGCCATGCTTACTATTAGGATATATGAATTGCTAGGCTAAAAATTTAAGTAGGTTATCTTGTTATTGGAATTTAACTTGAAATTTGTGCTTAGTGTGGCTAAATATATTGTTTGATTGCATATATAGCATAGCACGACATGAAAAGGACCTACTAGTCATGCAAGCTAAACTAAGATCTTGTTAAGCCAGGTTTTCAAGCATATAGAATTGTATTGTTCGACAAATTCCAACCACCAATGTGGTGAGCTAGGCCAAACTTGACTACTTATTGTAGTGCTATGTTGAATTTTTAGCTAAGATCTTAGATTACTTATTCATTTGACTTAATTACGTTGACCAAATAGATGAGAAATTAGGCTAAGATAGGATAATGGTATCGATGCATATCATATGCACAAGCATACCATCCATATGATACGCAAATCATTGTGCATGTGTTTGCTATCAACTTGATATTAAGTCTACTAGTTTAATGATTATGTATGCTAGAGTTACTAGCATTGTACTATGGGGAATCTTAAGTTATTATTATTATGTGTCGTTTATTATTGAGTATACTTAATTATAATGTATAGTTGTTTTAGTTTTGTGCTCACTTGGCTCAAAACCTAAGGTGGGGGGTTAACTTACCTAACCTTAAGTAACAAAACCAAGCAAGCTTGGACTTAGAAGCTTGATAACGAATAGTTACAAGATTCTAAATCAAGCTTAAGGATGAGACTTGACAAGAAAATTTTCGTGTTGTGTTTTATGGATTCCACATAAAGCTTATGATTGTAAAAGTATATCTCGTAACTCAATTACATATTGTAAAGTCAAGTGAATTATGATACTCTAGATATGACCCATAGTTGTAAAAGATTGCATTGTGATCATTGTGATTTGTTAAGTTAGCAAAGATAAGTTTTAGAAGATTTGTACATTTGGGAGTTAAGTTGATAGTTGGTTTACAATTTTAGCTTTATCCTTAATTCAAGGATGGTATAATGACCCATCTTTTAGGCACTAGTGTTGAGAAAAAAAGTTTAAGTAGGTGACCTAAGAGGCAAAACATTACAATAATAAGTTTTATGCCATAATTAATAACTTTTCAAACCAAAAGTACTATCAGTTAAAAACATCTCAAATCTCTAATTTGTCAATCTTATTTAATACTACAATGCAAGAAAAATATATGTCTAATTGTTAGCATTATCTGCTATTTTATTCAAGTCCTCTACCTTTTTTTTTTTTTACTTCTATTTGAGCTCTTAATGTTTTGAAAACTTTAAAAAGATATGATTTCAATCAAATCCGTTAAATTATCTATCCATAACACATATCAGCTTCAAATTGGTCCACAATAAATAATTTAATAGAATCATAATATTAAATATATTCAATTATGCAATATAATAAATAACAATATTAAATATATTTAATTTATATAATATCTTAAAAATAATTAAAAAATACACAAAAACATAATTAGAAGGAAGAAAAAAGAGCTAAAAAATATCTATACAACCTCCAGTCACATTGGCCAACTACCTTTAGTCTAATGGGAAGCAAACACATGCTTAAGATGGGTTAAAAAATTAAATAGAAGTCCTACTTTTGTATGGTATTGGTAACAATGAGGACTCAAATAGAAGTGGGGAGGGGGAAAAAGTGTTGAGGAGTCAAATTAAAAGTAGATAAACGTTAAAGACTAAAAGTGTACTTTTCCCTTTTTCTAAAGAGTTGAATGCTAAGTTAAGTTAAATTTTGTTTTGTTCATTGACTAGACAATTCATTACATATTGAATTACTTGAATACTTTTTTTTTTTTTACTAAAATTAGTTATATCAGTTAAGAATATTTTATAAAGTACCTTAGAACTAAAAGTTACAATTACCAACCAGGTTTAAAGATAGATATGAGATATATTTGCACTTTATATGGATATGAGATATATTTGCACTCTATCCTATTAGAGAAAATTTTGAAATTTTGTAATGGAAATTTGGGGAAAGGAAAAAAATGCAAAAAAAAAAAAAAGAAAATTACAAAATTACCATTCCTAAGAAAATATTCCCAAGAATACAGTAACTAAAATTGTCTCTTTTCAAGAAAAAATTGCCCTTTCAAGAGGTGATTTCCACGGGGATAACTTCATCCCTAACCCTCTTGTTATGCCCTAATCCTAGGAGTCATAACAGTCCCGCCGTATAAACCAACCTAAACTAGAAGTTATCTCATTAGCTACTAACATAGGTGTAGTTTACACAAGGCAAACGATGACTCAATCAACTTTGAAACAGTCAGATGGGTACTTGTAGTATATAAAACCTGTAGAGTAATATTTAACAAAATACATTTCCTTATACTTATAGATAGATTATTTTATTATACAATCTTAGGTACATCCAAAGTCTAAAGTTTTCAAAAGAAAATATACATCTCCATAGGAAGTCCTCATTATATATATAATGATAACAGTGAGCTAGCCAAGACTATAAGGCCTCCTAAGAAGACCTTATGATCTTCCCACAAAAGAAAAACAAAAGAGACTTGAGCTTCATTCTGTTAATTAAACTTCTTCACTTCACTCCCCATTTCGTCAAAACTAACCTATAGACAAGCATAACAGGACATCTTCTAATATTACTCTGCACCTGTAAAACAATCTATAAGGATGTAAGCTCAATTAGCTTAGTAAGAAGAGATGGAGTCGTATGAACACTTTAATAAACAAGGTTGTTCAATTATTAATTATATGCAAATGCAACAAAGAAATGATATAGCATCTCATAATGTTGAACCGGTTTATTGTGAAGTTAAAGAAATTTCATTTACTCTCACCTAGATTCCGAGGAGTTTCAACGCGGTACTATCAAACTAAAGTCGAGCTTGTGCAATGGAGAGCACCCTCCTTCCTAGACAACATTCGAACTGCTAATCCCAACCTTATCGTAACCCCCTCTCCTGTCACTTAGTTTTACTAAGAGTAGGAAAAGGACAATTTTTGCTATCCTTAACGAATGCATCGATATTTAGTCTGACAACCTAATCGTTACCTCTATTAAGTGACCGTAAATGTCAGGTTAGATGTTTAGTCAACTTAAGTTTAGTCCAAATTATTAGGTGACTAACAAAGTTCACACATGCAAAATATGATATATGTTCAAGTAGAAAGCAGCGCTTAGAGTTCAACTCTCAATTAACAATCAGTATTCTAAGTACACATATATCATATGCACAAACAATCCAACTATAATCACAAACAAGCATTCTTACTTTTCTAAGTATCCTAATATGATACTTTAATATGCCATTAAGCATTGATCCTAACTTACTTGGATGTATTGTCACGTGCTCCTATCATTGCATTCATGATCTTCGTTAATAATCCTTAGAAAGTAATATGCAACTTTAGTTTTAAATTCACATATGAAATAAGAACTTATTTTCTTTATTAAGTAGGTGTACATTCTGATATAAGTAGGTTCTTTAGTTATTTATCTAACTTTTAGTTGACTTAAGATAAGTTTTGACGAACTTTTTTACTAAGGTTCTGACTAAATTTCTAACTAGGTTCTAACTTGGGTTCTAATTAAGGTTCTAATTAAGGTTCTAACTCATTACTGTAAGTTAGGTTTTTACTTAAAAAGTTCCTAACTTACACTCTAACTCCAATATAGTTATAAAGTTTCAGTATCAAAAGTCTATTTTTAGCATAATCAAATTATTCACTCTTAATGTACATTCTGATCTTTTTTCTGACATAGTTTCTGACCCTTCAACCACTATCACAACTTACTATTTAACTCATATACAAGCTTCCCTTACATTTTCTAGAATTTTAACACTTTGTAACATTAGCAAATATCCACTAAGAACTTTAATTATATATATATATCAATTCCAATATACTAAATACTTATTTACATTATAGTTTTTACAAAGAATCACTAAGCTCTCTTGGAAATACTTATCTAGCATACTGTTTTGATGAAAATGAATTTTTCTCCAAAATCCAAAAACATGATTTTTGCAATCTAACCACATAGCATCAAAATTCGTCATTTTAAGAGTATAACCACAAAATTTCAGGTCAAAACTACATCAATTAGTTTTTCAATTACTCATTTGAAATTCAATGCGTAGGACATTTTTCTTAAGGACCTTATATCTACAATCAAATTTTGAAAATCTGATTAGATATTTGAATTCCTCATGCAAAAATACGTAAGGGAACCAAATTTCGTAATTTTTTGTGATTGTTTACTATTTTTCCCTAATTTTTTATGAAATTGGAAGAATTTAGCGATTTACCGGAAATCCATGCTTTGGCCACCGTGGGGAGGAGAGGGTGTTTTGGCCCACTTTGTCACCGGCCACTCCTTCAAACTACCATTTGGTTTCACACCCAACTAGTTGTCTTCCCTAGGATTAGGTATAACTCTGAATTCGAGACTAAATTTTTTGAATTTTGTTTTCCTCCTTTCTCTCTCTCTATATTTTCACTTCTAGAATTTTTTTTCAAGCTACCAAACGATCAAAGTTTGCTCCATATTACAAGATGTGATTTTATATCCATTGATTTTTTTCTTGCTAACTTAACATGTGTAAAAGGCATGATGAGGTATTAAAAAAAAAGGCTAATCTCCAATCTATGCATTCTAAATCCTATTGCCATGCCTCCTACAGCATCCCAAATGTCCTTGGTAATTTTCTATTAATTTTCTTCTATTTTATTTATTTATTTAGTGATTTATACGTAATTCCAAGTATTTATAATAATTACGAGTTATATATTTATATAATAATTATATATGATATATATATGTCTTTTATATAATATTTTATATTCATTATTATTTATATTACTCCTATAATATATTTATAAGTGTTCACTAATTTTTAAAATTCACGTCGTACGTATCTAATAATATAATAATAATATAATAAATTCTTACTATTTTAGCTATATTCTTAATAATTTAATATATTTTTAAATTCTGAGCTTACAGGATTTCCTCAACTGATGTCTTAAGCCTATATATAAGTTTTTATATTAATTGGGTTAGTTTTACCGACACCCTAAATTTACCTGCTCACTTCCTATTAACCAAGTAGGAGGCTCATACCTCCTCCCCACATCCTACATGTAGACATTCCCTTTCATCTTTCTCTCTCTCTCTCTCTCAAACCATCTCAAGACTTTCTCAACCAAATCCATCATTTAGATCCATTTTTTTGCAAATTAGTCATAGAATTGGAGTCGTATTATGGTATAGATCTCTATTGTGGGAAGTTTTTTCGAAATGGAGAGACAATCCATGCAATATTACCACTTTCTCTCTCTAGACATCTATATAGAAAAAGGTATAAATTTTTCTTATTTTGATTCGTTTCAAGCACATGTTATTCGAAGAAATAATGTTTTTGCTTGATGTATGATGGTACATTGTTGTCTACTAGCATTTTTAAACAGGTCAAAACGTTCATTTCTATACTTCATTGTCTTTAAGCTTAGCTATTTTTTGTATAAATTTGTGTTCATTAGTCAATTATATATATGCGTGTAAAAAAAATTTTCTATGACATTGTGTTTTGAATTTTTTTTTTTTTGCCCAGAACGTAGTATTCGTTATTTAATACAGTTTATATATATGTGTATGTAGTTTTTCTTTGCATAAATTTGTCTTCATTACTGCATTGTATGTACACATGTCTATTAGATAATATGCATACAAATAATTGTTGCTAAGGGGTATGGAGAATAAACCGGCTTACGAGGTGGTGTAACTTGTTTATTTGTTTCAATTAGAGTAAGTACTAATTGTAGCGCCATTAAGGGATTATGATAGTGAAATAAAATTAGATGATATATTCATAAACTCGAGTAAAGTATGTCTGTTAGTATAAGGTAGTATTTTTATATTCAGATGTTGAAGTTGATGAAGTTGATGTGAGAAATAGGTGTAAAATGGATAATATAAGGTTGATTTGTTATGTCAGTGGAAATATCGTAGAAGAAGAGGATAGAATGCGGTATGATAGGCCCCTAAAAACAGTAGTTGGAGTTCCATTTAGGGCCACGTATGACCCATTAATTAGATTGATATGTAATTGGCTTTGGGTTGACATGATGATACACCAGGTCGAGTTGATTCACATATGTCCCCTCATAGGCGAGACTAGGGACATGTTTTGTGCCATCCCTATCAATGATGATTATGATGTCCAACAACTAATAGCTTCCTCAGTAGGATGTAGTGAAGTTAGCAGTTCAATGAAGTTATATATTGAAATTCATTAAATGAACTCACACTAATAGCTCCTCCTGTAGCTAAGTATGATGTTGGAGGGCATAACAAAGACATTAGATTGCAAGTTGAAATTAGGGTGTTTAAATCTCGATTGGTCCCACCGAGCCATGTACCAAGTAGCAGTCGTATGTCTTATGAACCTAATGTATCAATCACCAGCGAGTTTAATAAAGATACTGATATAGAGACTGAACTGGCTTGTGAAGACATTAATGAAGATTCCAATGATATAGATTGTACTACTAACATTGGTTCGAGTGAATGCTGGTTGCAGGAAGTAGAAGAAGCACAAGGGTTACGTAGACAAAATGATTGGAGGCATGGGTTAGCCACATATGTAGACACGATGGGGATATCAAACTAGTGCCTTTCTGTACGACAAGTGTTAGGGATGAACTGGTGCCAACCGTCTGAAGATGGATTAAATGATGGTGAATGGAGCTTCAGCGATGAATTGAAGGTGGGCATGCGATTCGAAAATAAAAGACATCTATAGATAGTTGTGAGGTTGCATTATGTTATGAACCACCATGACTTCATTGTGAAAGAGTTCGAACCTACATTATGGTCTATCAAATGCATTGATTGGGAAAAGGGATGCAGGTGGAGACTCAAAGAGTGTAAGAAGCAGCATACTAGATTCTTTGTGATAATCAAGTTTATAGGTCCACACATATACCCCAATCCTATTATAAGCCAAGACCACTCGAAATTGGATTCAAACACCCTATCTTCCTTTTTAATGAAGGATGTTCAAGAGTCACCAAGCATTATGGTAAGACACTTACAGGTAGCTATTTGCAAACAATACAGTTATATTGTACACAAAAAGAGAATTAGGAAAGCAAAGCGTAAAGCAATTAAATAGGTTTATGGTAGGTGAGAGAAATCATATGCGATGCTCCCACATCTACTAAATGCGATCTGAAAGGCTAATCCTGGTACTATGGTAGAGTGGAAATGGTAAGATAGTGATACTGCTGGGCATGTGTTCTTTGAAAGAGTCTACTAGACATTTAGACCATGCATTAAGGCATTCATGGAACATTCCTTTATGGGAAGTACAAACATAGACTGCCGATTATGACCAGAGTTGACCATCAAAATCACATAATACCACTGGGTTTCGCCCCAATTAATGAGGAATGTTGAGATAGTTGGTTCCTAATGTATGTACTCATGTACATTATAAGAGATCGTACTGATTTATGTTTAGTTTTGGACTGTTGTGCTGGGATCTAATCTGTAGTAGAGGACGAGAATGCAGTGTAGCCAAGTAGTTAGCCTTAGTAGTGGTGTATCCAATTGGTACTTGACTTAGTGAAAGTGAAAAAACTACGATAATATTAATTGATAGTATATATGGAAATGTATTTAAGAAATTTTTGTTTTGCTAACATTTTGATTTTCCTTTATGAGTTTAATGGTAAGCTTACTATTCCTTTTTGCACTTGCAAGGGCAAATGGATCCAAGACTAGCCAATAATTCATTACTTCACTTATAGCCATCACATAGGTCTAAGCTAGTGTGAGGTGGTCAGGTAAGGAAAAGCAAATTGAAAACATACTTATGATATATTTAATTCATAAATGCTTCTAAGATTAGTTCTTCTTCCTTGGTTATAGTAGAATTATTGGCTCAGGTATTGTAGATGTAAAACGATATTTAGGTGTTCGAATGGCGAGGAAATCCCAATAGATCCACACGTGATCTTATATCTGGAGCGGTCAGACTTTATTAGTGCACAGTAGGTTTCCTTTATATAATTGGATTGGCACTTGATTACCATCTTAGTTGAGCGATGGAGGGAAGAGATACATACATTTCACTTCCATACCGGTGAGATGATGGTGACTCTATAATATATATCTTTACTCATTAGTCTCCTAACCAATGGCAACGCAGTTACTCGCATAATAGCATCTATTGGGTAGGCTGAGTTATGTCACCGCCTACTAGGAATTCGCCTACTAAAGAGCGTCATAAAGGGTCTGTGATTGAAATTATGGTTGAAGGACATTCTCACTGATTTGCCTTTTGACGTGGACGACATTGTGGTGTAGCGCTATACAAGGGCACATATCATGTAGTTGATCAGGGGTATGCTGTTCTCAAACAAGTCTAATAATGTTGTATACCTTATGGTCCTCCTTCTCTTATCGAACCTCATCATGGCTAGGCGATACACTTGAAGAGCAACTTGCTTGGCGTAGTTGTACTACTAGTTATACCTCGCTTCTAAGATGAAAGCAACAGAGATTAGCAATCCACTAGTGATTCTTCAAGTGTGGATATGAGAGCATTTCCCACACATCACCCCTTTAGGTGGCTAGATTACATCAGTCGTTGGCGATCAACCACTTATGAGTTGATGGGGGCTGAATTTTAACGTCACTAAGTTGCCCATGCATACATTGGACAGTACAAAGATGCATTTAATCGACAGCGTTTGGAGTAGGTGCATATTTAGCAAAACTAGCTACTTGTTCATTCAGTAAGTATTACTTTTTTTCAACTTCATTATTGATCATCACTTCAAGTTGTTTGGATTCCTTATAACCATGAGGATATTGTCAAACTCCTCGCTTATTGTTAGGATGAGAGTGATGTGTGGCTAACCCATGTCCTGCTTATATACTTCCACATCATTAAGATGCACTCTCCTAACCACATGGCTTGCCAATTTAGCGGTATGCAGGAGATCCCAACCCACCTTAACATCAAACAAATATTACATGAAATCGACCTAAAGGGTAGGATTGAGATTAATTGGGTGACAATGTATGCAAATTGGATAGCACATTAGGAGGATCAATGAAACCAAATAGTGCAAGTCCAGCCACCACTTAGTGTACATCTTAACTACGTCTCCTAATACCAGTAAGTTACTTGTAGATACATCGACCAGTCAGGGACTTCTTAGATGTATATGGTATGTACACTTGCTATTTCAATTATGCATTTGTTTTTCTAATTATATGCTACTCAAACTTTTATGTCTAGATTGCAGGCAAACTTCATACATAGATTATCGCATATGTCATATTAGGACATTATATCTAAGCAACATGGGGTTGATGACCTCATCCAAGGAATTATTGGGGTCCACTTAGGTGACCTACCTAATCTGGTCTTAATGTAGGTGAAGATGAATCCCCACTAGATGAGCTACTGCGAGAAAGGGGCCATCAAGGACGTGGTCATCATCAACTAGGAGGCTAAGGACCTAGATAGGTTAGCGTGTAGATTTGAGACAATGCTTCTCCCCTGCACTACTCACCGCCAGCATCTCCTGGATCGCTAAGATTTGAGTTATGTAGACCATCTGTCAAGGAGAGCTCTAGAGATCATATGTGCTACTCCCGTCATGGGAGAGATCTTTGGTAGTTAAGTCCATATTCCCCCTACACTAATGAGGGGGTTAGTCAGAGATCCTCATCACTACATAGGCAAGGGAGTCATATAGATGCACTTTACTCCAGCTCTAGGCATGCATTATTTTTGGGTGCTTACAATCAGGATGGAGCACATATCACTTAGTTAGATGTGAACCAGATAGTTCGGCCCCAAGCCAATGCAGATCCTTAGGATGTTCATCCACTTATGCGATGACGACGTTAACGTAATTAGCTTTGTATATTTTACTTTCGAGTTTGTATTTTTTTTTTCCTTATTTTTGAAATACTATGTAGTTATTTGAAAGTGTAATTACATTCTCTACAATGCTTTCATGCCTTCATAATTTTACATTATTAACATGTTTGAAAGCATGTCTTAGAGATGCGAATTTAGGTTAAGATTGGTGATTTCGGATTGGCACAAATTTATAGTACTAATCCATATCGTAGTATTGATTTATATAGATACAAAACAAAAATATTTTCTATCGATTCAAAGCACATATCTGTGTGATAGAGAAATAAGATAAAACCAAACATCCCACTAACATATAATTGGATAGAATTCGATTTGTGATATATTAATTAATTTAAAAAATGATTTTGTGTTAAGCCAAAAATAAGGAGTTGTATGTAACGTAATAGTTAGTAGGAGAAATGGTTTTGACTACAAAATTACCTAATTATGAAACAAAATCATGTTTTGGAGAGGTAAAAATAAACAATCCAAATTAACATTTGTTTTCAAAAAATCATGTATTTAGGTGTTGATTACGTTTTCAACCAAAATCACTTGTTTGAACCAAAATCTGGTTATGGAGTAAAACATAATCCATAACAAAATCACTTTTTTAAGAGGCGATTTTATCTACCATATTCTCGGGAACATTTTTCCAAGAACGACAATTTCATAATTTCTTTTTTTTTTACATTTTTTTTCCTTTTCTCATGGAAATTTACCTTTGTGAATCTTCAAAACCTACCAACCAACCAAGGATTTTATTGGCTTTACGATCTAATAGGTTTTAATAAACACCTCTAATTTAAATTATCAGATAAAATACTTTATGATGTCCATATGGAGTCTTAAACTTTTCTTATTGACTTATATAATATTAGAAAGCGATGAACTCGTGTTACGTGTACATATAAATTAAAATGTATATTAAGAACCCACAAAATAAGCAACAAAACAATCAGTGAAGAGATGGAGTGAAAAACTTTTTTGAAAAGGAGAAAAAAAAGAAAAGAAAAGAAATTCTCATAAAGAAAGAGGATGCGAGTAGCCCAATTCAAGTTAATGCTAGCGGAAGTACATCAGCAATCAGTGTGCCCAAAAATATAAAGTTAATTAATTAATCACTAGGCTACTTAATGAAAAATTTTGTTGAAAAAATAAAAAGATACTTATATTTTGTTTCTTTTTTGAAACCGCGATAATAAAACATTGAGATGTACCGTTTGATCATATTGGATGAAGAAAAAGAAAAGAAATGGGATAGTGGATGTAAAATAGTTTTGTGTAAAATTATGATTGTTATGCTCTTCTTCAAAGCATCTAGTACTTACGAAAAGGAAATATGGAAGGGTTATTTTGTAAAATTAAAAATTAGGACACGAAGAACTTCCTAGAACTATAATAATTTATTAATATACATATATACGTAAAGATATCACGTTTGGCAAGATCTAAATACAAATAATTAAGCTGCTAACCAAATATTTAGCCAAAGTCCAAAACATCCACCATGATTAGATCATCTTTCATAACTTCCAAATCTCATCGAGATGGAATATTTGTCAATCTTCGAAGCAGAAATGTTCAGGCGTTCAAGAATTAACTTGGTGTATTTTTCCAAGATCACTATTATATTCCACTTGCATGACAAAAAGCAAAATTATATTAAATTAAAATGTCAGCCTCATTTGTTAAGCAGTCTTAGGTCTTAATAACTTAATATCCATGTTTGTGTGACTGGGCATTTTATATTTATTTCATGTCTAACGGTGCTTTTGGGGACAAAGATGTAAGCAGACAAGCTCTTGGTTTCTCCATGCGAGCTATATAATCCATGTCGTGATATACGCGTCAAATGTGAACAGATAAACATCATAGTTGTTATGTCAGTGTACGGTTATCATGTGGTGACCGAGTGTTAATGGAGTGCATGCCATAAATAAAACTAATTTCATGTTTACTCTGTAGAATATGTTGTAATGCTTAGGCATCATAAAGGAACGAAATAAGGTTATAATGAAGCTTGAAAACAACATTTCGTTTAGTTGACTATTTAGATTAGCTATTATTTCGTTTACTTAGTTGAATGATTTAAGAGATAAAAGCTAAATAACTAAAAGAAGAGCGCTAGAATACCCATATATATGTATGTATATTGCATAATTATAATATTTTTATGTATGTAATTATATGTATAATTTTCAAATGCATAATAATCGTCAATCTTCACATTAATATACTACCTTATACATCATATATTGCTAGATATCATATAATTAAATTTATATACTATCTATTTTCATCATATAGTAGTATGATTTCAATAGAATAAAATATAATATAAAAATAATTATGATCATACTATTTTATTTGGTTTATTATATCATTTTAATTAATAGTTACAAAGTATTAAATGTGATTATATTATATATTAAGTTAATTATATTTATTAATGTCAATATTTACTGTATGATTCTAGTTTATGATATAATTACTATAACTTTAATAAAATAATTTTATGAATATATTGTATTATTCTATATTACAAGATATATAATAATGCATACTTATAACATCATATTATTTCATTTATTATATTATTAACATTTATTTATTTAATATTGTAATATCATATTATATATATTACATATTATCGTGATTTTAATTTAAAATTACTTATATTTATTAATATTTACAATATTATTGTTTATATCATCATGAATATAGTATGATAGGCTTAGTGTTGCTAGTAGTGGTAATAGGTTTTGTTCATTGTGGTTGAATTAACTAGGATAAATGGGCTCGTGTAGAGTTCAGGTGAGATAGATTTGGGTTTCATTTCTTACCGTTTGATACCTGTAAAATGCTCTTTGTGGGTGTGGCTAATGGAGCCCTTTGACGTTCAAGTTAGTAAGGAGGACCAAGATGAGAAGAGAGTGAGCACTAAGGACCTAAAGGGTAGTGCTTGCCTAAGATATGCATAATGTGTATTAAGTGGACTAAAGAGAAGGAGAGAGAAAGGGGAAAGGGAGAGAATTCTAAGAGAATCAAGGAGAGTGTGTGTGTTCTACCTTATTTCATGATGCCTAATGCCTTTTATATGAGTTACTTAAACACATAGCGATTTGGAGATCGTTCGTACTAGCCATCGGCAGACAATATGCTCTATAGTAGAGATTGAATTGCATTGTAGGTGGTGTATTGTGGTCAACTAGATCACTAGATCTGTAGCCTAGAGGTTTGACAGTTGCAGGGGTTGTCGAGTGTACTGACCGTATTATAAATGTCAGATATTCATTAATGAGCTACAGTAGAAAGCTGGCGCTAAAGACAAAAGTTAAGTCGGGATGCTAAGGAAGGAGCTAGTTGATGCTTGATTGAAGGTGAGTTGAGCCCTGAGCTTATGCTAGATGATTGGCATATGCTAGCTTGACGACCAGAATAACCCCACTCAAACGGGATATTATACGGCTCGCTAAGCGAGTCGCAGTAGAGGGGATAGGCTCACGTTCTTCTTGGAGTAAATGCATGGCTTCACAAGTAGGTCGCGATGTAAAGGATAAGCTCGTTGTTCACTCGCATGCACTTCTATGTCTCTAATGATGGGCTTCGCTCATTAGGTTTTAGTTCGAGCGAGAATCAGTTGCCAACAGGTTTAATGGTGATAGTGGGTCTAGCAATGATAGAAAAGGACAGTCATGGAGAGAATATAAATAATTAAGTAACAGTTATTCATAGGTGTTGTCATGAACACAAGTGAATATCCTACTAGGAACCAACATAAAAATGTTTCTTACAAGCGGTTGGATGTTAAAATACTTATAACATCTCATAGATACACATATTGTTATTCCTTTAAAAGTTTCCTTTTAATACCAAAATATCATTTCATTATTTTTGTAATTCTTAATAATAAAAGGTCACTATGAAACTGAGAAGTTTTATTATATATACAAAATCCTGCAATTAATACCTTCTTTGTTTTTGTTGCACCTGCGTGACGCACTTGTTCTTCTTCTTCTTCTTCTTTTTTTTTTTTTGCCAAACCATGACACACTTCTTCAAAGAAGTAAATGGATTGTGATTAGGATATTTTTAGTTTATTTTAATAAATACGTTTTTAACGTATCATTACAATTGTATATTTCTTCTTCTTTTTTTTTTTTTTCTAAACACTTTTAAGACCGTCCATACGTAATTTTTTTTTTCTTTTTCTCTTTAATTTTTAGTTATGTTTACAGTTTGATAGTATGATATAAATTTGTTATACTGCCATATTTGAATTTTGGATAATCATTGTGAATGCACGTCTACTAAATTACTATTATGATGCTTTTATTTTATTTTATATATTTTTATCTTAATATATTTTATTGGTGTGTAAACCCGGTCACACTCTCAAAATTGCAAACTCTCCCAAACAAGGATAAAAAATGAGATACACCTTGATAAATTGTCAGCATGTTCGCTCATGGAAAAGATACTCTAAATATAGAGCACCTTCTACTTTTCTTGTTTAACCTTTTACTTCTGATAAGCAAATCATCGTTGATAACTAAAGCTTCTATTAGAGAACGAGGTAACACTTACATGATCGAATCACTTCTAATTGGCGCTTCAAGGTTCGTTTAATGAAATCCTTCTATAGACTCGCTTCAACGTTCAGTTCCTGCTAAAATAGCTGAAGTCTTGATCTCATCTGATAGACACCTAGTGTGCCACTAGTGCGTTTTGGTTGAATTACGAGCTCGTAATTTGTTCAAATTCTTCAAATAATAGTTGTCCCAATTTGAAGTTTTGAATATTTCGTTGTTTTGGCATTCTTCAAATCTAATCTTGAGCTGATTTCATATTAAGATCTTTTCATAAGATGTCATCCTTCCTTACACAAAATTTGCTCCTCACATATTTCATGCAAAAGATAAAACTCCACAAAATACACAATGCAACCTTATCTGTTGTTAATTTGCGATTGAATCTAACTTGAATTATTGTTAGAATCACGATATATTCTACATAATTCTCCAATCATATAACCATTATTCAAATTTGAGAAAAAATCTGCAGTTATCTCAATCACTGATCCACAAATGTCGAAATTTCATGATTTTCTAGCTATAAATATATTAGAGGTAGTAAGATACCCAATTTGATGGAGCCTTTAATCTCTAATCATGTAAAAGATGATATAAAGCTGCTGTTTTCCTAGATTTCCATATGACCTTCTACATCATGTAGAATGTTTTACATTGAACATGTACTTCCATGATTAAGCACTATATATATACTTAACAACTTAATTAGAAACACATAAACCTGATTTATTATCATTAAAACCAGTTAGATGACCTAACAAGTATAAACTTTAACAACGGTTTAAATTGGATATATGAAATAGGTTTAATCATTAACTAATATTTGGCCTACAAAATGAGTTGTAACTTGGGTCGATTTGGTTGAACCCAACGTATTTGCAAACTTGATTACTCTAATTAGCTAATAGCAGTTATTTCTTCGATGCCTCCATGTAATAAGAAAAACGTTATATTTTTTAGCTTGAAACCTATCGTGCACGTATAGTGCAGAGCACTAGCCATTTATTTTAGATCAGATAAATAATTATATTGCGTGTCTTATCCTGTTAGTAGATGGGAACCAAAATCTTACAGCAGCAACATATTCTATAAAATTAACTATTTATCTTAAAACTTTTCCAAACGTGAAGTCCTATAGGTTTTAGAATGCGACAAGTTTCGGATGTTGACCCTTATAAGGTAGGTAACATGCAAAATAGCCGGCTGTAATTTAGTGCCATCCTGTCTTTGTATATCCCCAGCTAATACAAGTTGAGAAATTTCTTAACTTTGTTGAGCCGATATCTAACATTTCCGAAATAAGTAAGAGAGGGATTCAACAATATTCAACTCTAGAAATGGGACATTGCTTAAATTGTTCCTAATTAAGTCGTATCATCTCATACCACCCTGCCGTGATAAGCATGTTGAAAATTATCTTTGCTTTAAGCCATCGTTGTATGAGATTAAGTTTATCCAATTGTTAAGATTCGATAAGTCCCCATTCGTTGTAGTCTGGTTGAAGCGTGCAAGAATTAATCAGATGAGTTCCAACATATGGTCTTTATATTAGTCCACATTTCTTTTATAGTTATTCAAATTTCCGCGTTTGGGAAAAAAAGAAAGAAAGAAAAAGTTATAACAAATGATTGAGCCCTAATATATAGCCATTAAAAATCAAATTGTAGCGTAAACTTTTCTTAGTTGGTGGAGTTGTGTTTTTGAGATGTAGTTTCGCATTGCGACATATACAGGATTGGACGTTAGAGCCACCACTTTTCCAGTTAGAGCAGCTTTAATGCTGATTCCATTCGGATTCCAACGGTAATAAAGGTTGGTTTTTCAAGCGTTTTGAGACCTACGACTGGAGTCTCAAAAAGTTGAAGATGATTATTTTTTTTTTCTTAATATTAGTTTTATATAACTTTTATATTATTGGTCTTCGTAAAAAATATAAATAAATGTTCTAAGAATTTTAAAAATAAAAGAAAATTCTTAAAGAAGTGATTTTTCAAAATATTATGACATGCCACCTAAAAGCCTCAACTGAAGTCCTTAAGATTAGAAATGTTTTATTAGTTCCATCTTGCAACAAAACATTAAAAATCCATTTCCTATTATAATTATGACACATATGGTACATTTGCTGATCAATTTTTACATTTATGAGACATTCATTGCGGTAGTTGCAAAATGTAAAAAAGAAAAATCTACAAATATAAAGTTTCATAATGATAAAAAAAAAAAAAGGGTTAGGATTACCCAACATATATTAGATAACCAATCCTAGAATATCACTTCGTATATTTATAAAATATCTATTTTGAGATGAGGTCCTTGTTTGAGAAGCATGATAAGGAGATAAGGAATTAAGCTAATTACTTTATCTTTGGGTTAGGTTTTGAACTCTCTTACCTTAGCGTTCCCTTGCCAAAACATCACTTGTTAAGGACTTAAGTACATGATTCTTGTTTGTATAAGCATGTTTGTTAAGATAAAAGAGATCTAACCAAACTAATATATATTCGACCTAAATGAATGGTTTGCTAATTATGCTTAATTAGCTCGCTCTAGGGGCTATTAGTGGTAGATCCCTAGAGCAGTAATGGCTAATCACATACGGGCATTTCTTAGTGGACCTTCATGTAGGATGATGCACTTAGAAAACTAAGTTTTATGGTCTTTGGACTCTAGAATCGAATATAAATGACTTAAAGGAAAATCATATACTTTATACCTAAGTATGTGGATAAAGATCATAATGTGGCATAGTCATAAGTGCCCTTTTGTTGGATGTTAGCTTAAATAAAAGATAATTAATCTATTGTTTGTTTTAGTTCATATATAACTTACATTATTTACATATGGTGATTTGGCTTGGCATTTGTGTATGCTTGTGCATTCATACTGGACTTTGACTTATTTTTTATTGTTTTTTAAGTATAGGGATGGATAAGTATCTTATTTATGAGGAGCTGTATATAGATGATATCTAAGAAGAGGAGGATATTAAGTATCTTTATTTTTATAATGATTAGAGTTGAGATGAATTATGTATTTACTGGAGTTATGCTATATTATGTTAAGGGGGTCATGTTTTGTGGAGGAGATAGAATCTTTTCTACTATATTATGTGGGTTTGTGATATTTTGAGGAGATTAGCCACTCTTGATCTACCTTATGTTACTTATAGTTATGAGTTGGTAAGCTTCTAAACTATTATGCTAGTTTGAACCATTGGTTTAAGTGGATGTTGTTACCCACTTCTTTGTAGATTCTTTTTGTATTTGTGGGATGATTATGTTATGTTAGGTTAGCTGCTATAATAAAATAGTTCACACAACGGGATTGTTATGACTTCATTTCTTCGAGACGTAACAGTTTTAAGAAGCTTGGTGAACTTAGAAGCCTTAATATAATTGGGTTAATACCGTATTTGATACTTAAACTTTACCAAATTATTTAATTTACTATCTGAACTTTGAAATGTTCGATTTACTATCTAGTTACACTCCGTAAGTTTCGTTTACTGACATAAATATAATTGACACGTGACATAACTAGGAATTAACACGTAGCATATTGACACGTGGCATTTACTAACATGGCATGAAATGTCACATGGCGCCACTACGAATTGACACATGTCTTTACACAAGACACTCGTTGATGTGGACACATGACAACAACTCATATCACAACGCCACATGTCAACTAATGTCACATGGGAACGACTTTTTTTTTAAGCGAAAAAATATTTTTTTATTCAAATCAATGAAAGAGTCAAATGAAATGCATATCATGTATATGAGAACAATTCTTTAAATATCACTTAAGATAACCTATATATATACAAAACTCTTTCCATATATATTTTTTATGTGGGACTTGTGAAAAAAGGATAGAGGACTTGAAATGTAACCTGCAGTTTTTTGCAAGAAAAAATATTGACTTTGACTCGATTTTTCTCACATAATTTAACTTTTATTTTTAAAAGAAAAGAATTGCTCAATCTTAATCTACTCTGTGATTTCTTCTAAATCATACAAAAATTTTCACAAAAAACCTTCTGAAACACTATAACACATCTCACTTTGACATAGATTTAAATCATGTTTTAAAAGGTTTTTTGTGAAAATTTGTGTATGATTTGAAAAAAATCATGGAGTAGATTAAGATTGAGCACTTTTTTTTTTTAAATTGAAAGTCGAATCATGTAAGAAAAATTGAGTCAAAGTCGATACTTTCTTTTGCAAAAAATTGCAACTTACACTTCAAGTCCCCCATCCTTTTTTCATAAGTCTCACATAGAAAATATATATAAAAAGAGTCTTGTATATATATACAGGTTATCTTAAGTAGTATTTAAAGAATCATTCTCATATACATGGTATGTATTTCGTCTAACTCTCTCGTTGATTTGAGTAAAAAAATATTTTTTCACTTAAAAAAAAGAGTCATTCCTATGTAGCATTAGTTGACATGTAGCATCACATGGCGATTGGAGTTGTTGCCACGTATCCACGCTCGCCACAACAACGAGTATCAAATGTAAAGATATATGTCAATTCATAGTAGTGATACGTGGTACTCTATACCACATCAATAGATGCTACGTGTCAATTATATCAATGTTAGATGCTACGTGTCAATTATATCAATGTCAGCAAACGGAAATTTATGAAGTTACGTTAGATAGTATAAATGATCATGAAATGTGTACCTAAGTAATAAATTAGGTAATATAAATGACCATGAAAAATTGAATAATTTAGTAAAGTTCGGATATCAAATACAACATTAACTCTAATATAATTCTAAGTAGCAAGGTTATGTGGTGAGTTATAATACACATTTGAGATCTTGAGGCCTTACAATACAAGGTATCTTCTAGATCTTATAACTTTTTTCTATTTTCCTATAAATTTTAACTTGTACCTTTTTTATTTAGCAAATTCTAGTTATATTTTTTTCTTATTGATACCAAAAAGTTGCTTTTCAAATATTGCATGAACCTAATGTTAGATAACATTCTTTATAGCAAGATAATTAAATGATAAATACACGAGGGTACAAGCACAAAAAGAAAAAATACATGTTACTTAAAACAAACACCCAACATCACCTCTTGAAATTTAAAGTTATTATTTTTAGATTTCAATTATTAATTTTAGATTTAGCATCAATATATATTAAGCTTTATTCTATTCTTTTTAACGTTAATACAATATTACTTCCAATACAAGTTTCCAGGTGAGTACCTCATATCTATATTCTATTTTACAGGAATATGTTTTATAAAATTACTATTTGAGTCCAATCCTATGACCCTTGGACCCTTCAACCCTATCCAAAACCTACTCGATCAAAAAAAATATATGAATAGATATTCGATATAATAAAATATCCCATTCACCCTAATGGAAACATGTAGGTAATTATTTCTACGTTATTTGTATGCCTTTCATTTTTTTTTTTTTCTTGTTGGCTCCTATTATGCCTTTCATATCTAGATGTGACTCTCATGTATTGCACGCATAGCAGGACTGAGACGGGGTTTTATTAACTTTGTTGGCTCGAAGAATATTGTGGAACCATGTTTCTTTATGGAAGTTCATTGTGGACTCTGTTTGCATGGATTATTTCAACGAATATATATGCATAAGATAATGTACGACAACGCTAAACAATCATACCAAAATAACACGCTGACCATTTATAATTCACTATACAAGTGACTATGGTTGGATTTGTTAATCAAATCAAACTGAGCAATTTTTTTTCTTTTTCTTTTTTTTTTTCAAAAAGTTTATAAAAGCCATATCCTGAGGTTCAGTTTGAGACCTTAAAATGTCCTAATCATGATATATAATTTGGTTCCATTCGAAGGGGCAGCAGGATGGTACTATCTCATATGGACCCCGTCTAGAACTGCCTTTTCATCACTTCTTCTTCTATTCCTTCTTTTGTTTGTGTTCTTCTTATCTTGATTGTAAATCAATCTCATTAATTTCCAATAATTAAAACCTTATACTTGATGTGGTAGGATCTAGCAAATCCTTATGCTAATCGCGTATCCAAGAATTTATAGGATTTCTAATTGAAACCTCTAAATTTGATCTTGCAACAATCCTAAAAGGGGCTTGGTACAATTATCTAAAGTCTTCATATTACGTGTGCATATATGATATGAAAACTGCCTTACAAGTTAAAGATTGCAAGACTCTAATTAATTAATTACTATGACTTTCAATGTATAATTTATTAATTTAACTTAAAATATAAATAACTATAAATACCTAATATTCCACAATCTATCATAATCGTAAGAAATCAATGTCCCCTACCAAACAATGAGATTAGGTACATTAATTTCAAATACTTCTATTGGATATCAATTATAAAAGTATTATCTAGCTATATACATTATCTTTTTATTTTTGCTTGTCTATTACTCTACTATCTGAAATGCTTTACATTTGAGTCTTAGCCCAAATCCCAACTTTTATATAACCTGCAAAATAAATTATAAGAGAGTAAGCCACATCTAGCTTAGTAAGATATTCTTCTTATTATACTTTTCAAGCAAAAACAAGCAAATTAAATTAACAACTATATAAATACAGACAAATCGTATGTAATGCAACAACTATGTATATACAACCATTTGGAAACTATATATGGCTCGGATTTTCGCCTTTCATAGCTAGGGTTAGAGATGATGGTTTGTCAAACTCGACTTTTAGTTACTCTGACTTCTAATCTACCAAATAGTCACACATGGCGATTAATATTATTTTATTTATTTATTTTATTCAACCTATGCCACGAGTATGGACGTAAGTAGCATATGTAGTCTACTTACCCTAAGCGATGGACTCTAGGACATGGCCTATTGCTATGTAGTTAGCATCTCCAATACCAAGTAAACCTGTAGGTTAGGACAAAGCCTTATTGCATTTGTGCACTGTGCAAAAAACTCAAATATATTAATCACGACCCCCCATAAGACCCCTCTACCCTACACGCGTGGTGTAACGACCAATAAGCCCCTACTGATGCATGATATGCATGACAATTTAATTTATTGAGTCGAATATAGTTAGGTTTAGTTTATTTAAGTGGTTAAAGAATCATCAAAGGCAATTATCACAACAAAAAGATACTATTAATTTATTACTCAATTCGGTTAATTCATCTTATAATGTTTTGGCAATCAAGACGAACAATTACCAATCACATGCATGATTCCCAAATCCCCATGCAACTAGTTAATAATAGTTATACAATTAAGTGCAACTAATCTACAAGCATAATCAAGTATAACGAACATCGAAATACTTACTTGGTCAGATCATCCTATAGTTGTAATAATCCAAGAGCAAGTCTATATCAAGGTCGGTATCACCTGATATTAATAAGGGAGAATACTAATAAGTGTTTGAATAATTATCTATTAAATTGCCTAAATTCACTATGATTCTCAATTACCACTAAAACTTGTTTTTATCATAATTTTCTCATTTTAACTTTGATTTTTGCGTTTATGTGGTTGATTTCCATCATTTTCGAATGTAATTTCTCATTATGTAGTCATTTTTGTTATGTGGGGGTTGCATTTCTCAATAATGGACTAGAAAGTTGTGGACTTCCACTAACTTGAGCTTCTTTTACACTATTTTATATTTTGTTAGGTTATCTTGTCTTATTTTAATTTTTGTGGGGTTTTTAACTCTTATTAGACCTTGATTTTGTGTAGGGACTCAAGTTATAGAACTTAAATTTATTTTTTAGCCCATTTCTAATCTTTTAATTCAAATGCCTAAGTGATAAGCTTGTGGTCTCATTTTGGGTTGGTTTCAGAAATAGGCTTTCTTTTTTTTTTTTTTTTCTATTATGCGAAGGTGAAGTTTAGTGGTCCCTTAAATAGACTTTTTATTTTGGTATAGCTACTGGTCACATCTTAATATTAGGCTCCTTTTATTGGTTTTGGCTCAGTTTATGATTTTTAGCTTGTTTTGATTATCTAGGGCCTAGTGCTTAAAATCGACTTATTTATTTGGGTCTAAAATTTAACTACATATTTTATTGGTATTTTTATGTTGTGTACCAAATCTAGTGGTAAATATTTTAGGCTCTTTAGTCATATTTTAAGTCCAATTTGATGATTTGTCACTTTGTTGTCAACTTAAGGTTCTATTGAGGAATTAACATAACCTAATATGTACCAAACCTTTATTATCTTTTCTTAATTATCATTTTATGTAAGAAAACTTGTAAGGTTAGCTCTTACTCATCTTGGCCATGACTTGCTTGATGATGCTCTTAACTCATTTTGTCATTTTTCCTTATATTGGTTGTATGTACTTATTAAATGGACACTTAGAATTATTTTAGACTAATGTATCGTGAGGAATGTTGAAATAATTTTAAAAATCACTCGCTATAAGCCATGTCCAACAGAAAGCAAGTAAGTATTGGGGTTTTCCTTACATCCCATTTAAGATTACAAGCTCATTCCCATAAGACTATAAATGTATATAATGTTCCTTACAAGCTTTCATGATATAACTTCCCAATCTTATGTTTACAAGCATATCTATACAAGGATTTCTAAAGGAGAGATGAAGGGAAAAAAATAGAGTGCTTATACATAACTTTCTACTTATTATGTGGAAATACTAAGATCATAAAGAAAAACTCAAGAAAGAGGGTTTACTACAAAGTGGTGGCTCTTCTTCTTGACTCCCTTTTGTTGGCCTAGGTTTTATCCCTTTTTATGCACCTAAATCCTTGTCCAAGTTGCTTCCTTGTTGGTGCTTTCAGTAGTGGCTTGTGTGAGGGAAAGAGAGTTGTGAATGGTAGCTTTTCTAAAGGTTGATGATAGCAATTTTTGTGGCTGCCATATGGCGTAATAGCAATTGGAAGTTGGTGGTTGTTTGAGGTCTTTTTAAGTGAAGGAATATGGTGTTTCAATGGCTATTTTGGGTAGCTTTTCATAGCTGGAAAAAGGGGTTGTTTGGTGTCTATTTTCTTAAGAAAGATTATTGGAGAGGAAGAAGAAATTGATGCAGCAAGTTGGGTGGAAGTTGGCTGATTTTTGAGATGAAAAAGATGAAAAGAAAAATGAAGATATTAGGTAAAGTTTGTAGGCATGATGTGCCACTTTTGGAGTGGAGTTACAGTGTTGAAATAGAAGAGAAATGAAGTGATAAAAATAGGTATACATACGGACTTAAACTAACCATTGAGAGAAGAGATTTTGGAATATGTTTGATGTGATTTTAGCTAAGAAAATCTGCACATATTGTCACTTTTCATTAGAAATAGACATGTGCTTTTTGCTTAGGATTTAGTTAGCTTAGTTGGTCCCATTTGATTAGTGTAACTAGATGTCTTAGATTAAAATAATTTTCTTTATTTAGGCATGTGTGGCACCATATTTTTTGCTTGTTAATTTCACCAAATTGATTTGATTAGATATGTTTATGTGGTTGAGTTTGATAAATTTGCATTGTTTAGTAGCTAATGTTAATTGTTGTTGCTTGTTTATGTGATTTAAAATGTTTTACAATTTAAGTCGATTAAATTTAATTGTTTGGTATTGTTAGGGATGTAGAGGAAGAAAGGGGGGCAGGGGAGAAGGGGAAAGAGTCTTAGAGTGTTTGTTGTGGAAAAAGTGAAAAATAGGAGGAAGCATGGCTACAACTTATAACAGGAATGGAAGAAGAAAATGGGGTTATTGATTTGACTTTTTCCACATTTTTTTGGTATGGGAAAATGCAAAAAATTGTAAGAGAAGTCATAGGTTTTGTGTCCTTTTTTTTTTTATGTCAAATCATATAGGGGTTAGGCTTCAGAAATGATGGGGTCTTAGGTTATGTGTTTTAGGGTATTAATGTGTAAGAAAAAGTTGAAAGAAGGATGGAGAATGGATCGGGCATTACAAATGTGATTTGCAAATGAAAAAGGGGAATTTGATTTTTCTTTTCTTTTTAAGAAAATCTTTTAGAGATGTGTTGTTTGTCTTTGTGTGTAGTTGGAATATATATATATATATATATATATATATGTGTGTGTGTGTGTGTGTGTGTGTGTGTGTGTAAATATGTTGGGTTATGTGAGAACCAACGCTTAGAAAGATGAGAGAGAGATTAGTGATTTGATTTTTTTGTTTTAAGAAAAGGAAAATATTTTGGGGAAAGGAGATGGCTTGCTTTATGTATTTTGAGGATTATGTTGTCTTCCTTTGTTTTGTCTTAGGGTTTAGGGACAGAAATAGGATGGGACTTTGGTTAAGGATTTATTTAGTGTAATGTAAGGGCTGTAGTATAGTTATATTAAGTTTTAGTTGGGTAAATTAATAAAATAGTTGGTTAAGATATTTAATTAAAAAAATAAATAAGCAAAATATATAATAAAATATATCATAATATTTAGTAATAATATATATATCTATACACATTAAGAAGGGAAGAAATAATAATAACATATATATTTATATACATATTCATGCATGATGCTATAAGTTGGGTATATAGGATTAACTTAAAATTAATTTATCAATTTAATCAGTTGAAATTAATTAATTAATATTATTTAAAATTATTTTGAACCATTCGTTAACAGTTTTACGTAATTCCACATACTTAGCGATAATTTTATTGAATTAGAGTTTTATTAGTATTAGGGTAGATTATAAGGTTTAGCAAAAAAAAAAAAGAAAAATTTAAGTTTGAGTTCAATTTCTTATGACTATACATACTTAAGGTATAGAGTTGCCTTATGTGATTAGGGTTTTCAAAGCTTATATTAAGGTATTTCACATTCATTTTAGGTTTCAAATTTAAAATTTTAATCGGTTTTAATTTCATACGGCTTTTTAACTCAGGAGAATATCTATGACACTCAACTTTGACAATATATCTAAAGAGCTAAATTTATAGGGTTTACAGATTTAGTTTCGATTTTATCTAACTAGAATTAAACATGATCTTGAATGGGTAAATTCAATTTACTTTGCTTGATATTGGAGGCTCAATCTAACAGGTTTCTTATTGGTGCTCATGAACTTTAAGGATCCTTTGGTGTTGTGGTGGTTATATTTTAATGGACATCCAAATGTAGTTCAATTGGGTGCTATGTAGAGGTAGCTCCATTCATCTAAATCCTTAGTCGCGTATTATCTTAATCTAAGTATAGAGGGCTAAATTTGATTCATGAGTCCTAAACCCAATAATTAAAATGGATTTAACTCTTTTGGCTAAGGTAATAAGAACTAAAAAGTTAAGCCTAAAAAAATTAGAGATGATCAAGGAAGATTTGGTATGATAGGTTTAGAGTAGGACCCGTTAGATTAGTTCACTCGATCCAATCTTTTTTTGTTTGGTTCACACCAAAAATAGTAAGGCCTTTATTACACCTAAGTCTATAAAAATAATCTACTTAAGATCCATTAATAGAAGGGCTCTATCTTCACACCATCAAGATATGATGGATGGTACCAACCACCATTTCTTATAAATATCCATTACTTTCTTTATTTGAGAAGGAGAAAAAAAAATCTTTAATTAACATTGTTACTTTGTCAGATTCTTACCTTGAAGACCAAAAACTTAAACATTTTAAAAACACATACCGTTCTTCATCAATAGTAGAGTTTAATGCCATCAAACTCCTCTACCTATCATCGTAATATTAGAGCCTTATCGTGTAAATTCAATATTTAAGTCATTTCCTTAATCACATATAATGCAACTAGATACGTAGTATGTATATGACCCACGTAACCGAACCCTCACACAACTCAAGGTAAAAGCACCTAAATTCAATGTTAATTACCTTACCATGCATATTCTGTTTAATTATATCATCATGATATAATAATGTAATGTGATTGATTTAATCATGCTATTACATGGATCATAAGAATGGGTTTTCAGGTAAATTTACTTGTTTTAATAAGAAAAGGTTTTTAAATTCATGCTTCCTCCTTACTTGAAATCCCAACAATAACAATAGCTGTATATGCAATAAGTCGGAAATTGGAATGAAAAAGCATCTTTCCTTTGGCGTTAAGCCCATGCCGGATAGCTATTCCAATCAAAAAATATCTCAACACTTAGGAATGGCTTTGAAACTAAATTCAAGACCATTGAAAAAGAGTTAGCTAAATTTGGGATTGAAGATAGAGATGAAACCAACATAAGCTTAGATACATTTTAAGAGAAGCATTGATCTTGCCACCAATATTTGAGCAAAACCAAGTTAAATAATAAGTGTTAGTTTTATCTTTTAATGAACTTGTTGAAAGTTTTAGAATAGAAAAGTTTTGAAATTTTAAGAGCTTAAATAGAGAAAAAGAACATTAGAAACTTTAACAAAAAAGTAGCCAAGCGTTGAGAACTGAATTGATACTTTTCCCCATTATTTAAAAGCTTTTAAATATTTTTGTTTAACTACGATTATGGCTAGGTTGTCAAATTTATGTAACTAGCTGGAATTGGAATGCATGAAATCAGTATAATCGATAGAATATGTTTGATTTTTATTTTAATTAGGAAAAATACTATGAAAATATAAACTCGTAGAATCATATGAGTCAATTTGCAATTTTAACAACCATGGTTATAGTTTAATATTGTATTAAAAGTGCATCATCAAAGTTGTCAAATTTGTAATTTTATCTAAAATCACTAGAGGGTCTATAAAATCGAAATATAAAAATATAAATTTCTATAACCTATGTAAACTAACTTTAAAAAAGCTGTAGATATATTTATAGTAACTATTAAAAACTTGAAAATATAAGATAGACATAAGTAAATGAAAACATTAATTTTCTCTCCCATTAAAAAAAATTTAATTTATAATTTAAGATGTATGGAAGAAAGATAAGCAAAGTCGAAACTAAACTTTTTCCATTTTCTTTTTTGAAAAGACAAATGAATTAATCATTTTAAGTTATTAATGGTATAAACTATAAACTAAAGTATATAGTTTTCTTGTGAACTTTGCTATTAGAAATGGAACTTAAATGAAAGTTATTAAAATCAAATAAGGGATTAAGAAGGAGAGGATGAGGATCTATTATTATCATCTAAAAATTAAATAGAACTGGAACCGGAACTATCCCCCTTACAGGTCTATGCCACTTCACCTCTCTAATCTCTTGATTTGCTAGTTTATCACCCTATGTGTTGTCCACCATTCATAGACTATTGCTCCAACTCTTTGGCTTTAGTATTCTTGAGTGAGATTACTGCTATGGAACACAGAATGGTTTCTTTCTCTCTAAATCCCCCATAATAGGAATAGAATAATGGATTGTTTTGATGGTTCTGGACTTGTCCATTTCTTTTGCTTTTGCTTGCACTTTACTTTGTTTCTTAACCATTCTACCACCATATCTCTGGTTCTAATGTCCATTCCTCAAAAACCAATGGAGTCCTACCTAACCTTAATAAACTCATAGTTGAAAAATAAGTGGATTATATCTCGTCCTCATTTCCACATAATGAGTAAACTGTATCTACCACCATCCCTTGAGCTTACAATTTTTCCTTAGTCAGTAACCCATCCATTAGAATTCTTCAGAGAAGTATCTAGATACGTAGGTAAGTCGGGGTCTTTCAAATCCATTCCCAAGGTTGGCCTAATGTGCATGGTTGTTAAAATCAGGATTCTACTATTCATTTGCATATGTAGAACCGGTAAATTCGTATAGAATCGTACAAAACCAGTAGAATCGTAAACTTATAAAATCGTACTTCAAAATTCATGATTATGCTAAAAGGCTACACCAAAATAATTTTACATCCATTTTAACTAAAAAGAACATCGTAAAAACATAAACTCGTAGAATTATATAATTGACTCACAATTTTAATAACTATGCTGATGTCTCCTCCTCCTCATATTTGCTGAAGTATTTATAAGTAGCTAAACTCGTAAGGTAACCACTGACTTCATCTAGCCAACAAAATAAATCTTCATCTTGGCTATTCTCAACAACAGTGATATCTTTGAGACGTCTGTTAATCACGATCAATAGGATATCCTATTACGTCCTCCTTCCAATAGCCTACACCATTCCAAACTTGATGCATTGTTAACATATGATCAAATTTCTTAAGAGGTCCAACTAGTCATGACCTTACTCTTCTAGAAGCAGCCCACTCATCCAACCAAAATTTTACAATTCTTCCATTACAAACTCTAGCTCTAGCATTTTTATCTACCCAATCGCTTGCCTTCCCTAGGGCTCTATAAAACGTAGACCCTTCCTTTGTTTTTCGACATCCATCTCTTAAATGGTATTTTCCTTTGTGAACCTTTACCCATAAGGCCTTCTTTTTTCGTACTTCCCAAGCAAGTTTGCAGAAGTTTGCATTGTTCCTTCTTAACACATCGACTAACCCTAAACCACCGTATACTCTTGAATGCTTCAATTTACTTTAGCTAATCCAATGCAATTTTCCATGTCCTTTCAACGATCCCCATATAAAATTCCATGAATTCTTTCCAGACTGTTTACAATGGATTTTGGCAGAGGTATAACTTATGAATAGTAATTTGAAATGCTCTCTAAACAGGGGTTGTGAAAATCCGACGTCTTACTATACTCAACATGTGAGCTTTCCAATCAGATAACTTCCCCGGTGTCTTTTCTAAGATGAAGTCTAGATTATTTTTTGTGATGCATCTCCCCTCCTTCACCAATAGTCCTAAGTATTTTCTTAGACTAGCATTTGGGTGTATATAAAAAATGTCACAAATCCTTTCCTTACAATCTCGACTAGAATTTCTTGAGAACATAATATAAGATTTTTTTAAGTTTACTTTTTGTCCTGAAGTAAATCTAAAATCCTCTATTGCTTTCATCATGCATTTTGCATTTTCATTTGTCGCCTTCCCTATCAATACAATGTCATCTACAAAAAATAAATGGGAGAGAATCAATTTCAATCCCCCTATCTAAATGGGTTTCCATTCCTTCTTCTCCACCAATTGATGAATAACCTGACTAAACATATCCATCACTACAATAAATAAGTAGGGAGATAACGAGTCCCCTTATTTAAGTCCTTTAGATGCTTCAAAACCTTTTAATAGGGAACCATTAAAGATGATCTAAAAAGAAGTTGAATGTAGGCAAGAAGAAACTAGGTTTAACCAAAGATTTGGGAAGTTCAAACTTTGAAGAGTTGTGCGGATAAGGTCTCACTTCACCCTATCATAAGCCTTTTCTAGGTCTAACTTTACCAGCATCCAGTTTTTCTTTCCCCTCGTACTATCTAAAAGGTAAAGGACTTCTTAGAAGATAATCGTATTATCACGCGCTGCTCTTCATAGGATAAAGCTAACTTGTTCCGGACTAATCAACTCATCCAGCTAACCCCTTAAATGATTCACAAGAAGTTTACTGTTTACCTTATACATGGTTGTACAGAGACTGATTGATCTAAAATCTTTTAACCTATTCACATCCATTAGTTTTGGGACAAGAACAATAAGAGTTTTTTTTTTTTTTAATTCTGGAATCATAGTCCGAGAGCCCATAATAGACCACATAAGGTTGCATACTGTTTCCCTCACCTCTATCCAATACTTCTTAAAAAATTCTGCATTAAGTTCATCTATACCTAAGGCTTTGTGATTCCTTATACACCATAAAGCTTACTTGATCTCAACTAAAGTGCAAGGTTTCCCTAGTTTTGTTCTATCCATATCAGAGAGAATTCATTGTCCCTTACTCTAGTCCTACAAAGATCTCTAGACATACTCTTAGTTTTTCACCGATCAGTACTAAATTTTACCTGTATAATACCGATCCGTAACTACGATTTAAAGAAAACCATTCCTTTTTGTTTTGAAAACAATTTTGGAGTTACCACCCGACCAAAATCAAGAAAAATAATTAAGTTATAGCCAATTAGATGGATTGGTTATAACTTAACCACTAGTTTAATGATTAAAACCAGTTTTACAAAACAGTTTTCGAAATCAAAGAATCTGGATCCGGAGGTTAGGAATTTTAAACCTTACGAGTACCATTGACTTTCCAAAATTAGAATTAAACTTAAAAATCACCTTTTAATTTTGAAAAAAAAAAAGAATGTGGTTATTGATTACTCTAATTGGATAAACAAAATAATTGAAACTAAAGAAAAGGAAAAAGAAAAAGAAAAAGAAAAATTAGGTTTTTTCATTTTTATCGTTGTCCTATAAGTACCTACGTACTAACTATTCAGGATCAGACGTACGTAGTTCTTTTTCTGAAAAATTTAAGTAGGTTGAGTTGATTTAAGTTTTTTAAAACAACCGGGTTTACGTTTTTATCCATTTTGATTTATTTAAGAAAATTCTCCTAAAGGATCCTAATTAGTGTTTTATTTTTTAAAACTCTAAAATAGTCCTAATTTAAAAAAGGGTTCATTTATTTTCATTTATTTTTAGAAAACTCAATTTTCCTAAATGTCAAAACGATTTTTGTCTACTAACCTATTTATTTATTTTATTTTTATTCTACTTCTTTTTTTTTCTTTTTTTCTTTTTCTCATTTATAATAAAAAACAAACAAACAAACAAATAAACTAGGTCAGCTCGGATTGGCTTCAAATCAGCCTGGACGGCTTAGAGGAGGCTTGGATCGACTTGTCGGCTTACTTTGACTTGTATCCACTCACTTCGGCTTAGATCAACTCGGTTGGCTCCGGTCGGATCACTTCAGCTTAGATCAACTCGTGTCTACTCGAAAAATCCGATGGTGGTAGTTTTTGTCAGAAAAATACCGTAGGGGATGCTATCCTAGAGAGAGAGAGAGAGAGAGAGAGAGAAACAATGCTAGAGAGAGGAATCTTCGATTTTTTTCTTTCTAAAGTATTTCAAAACTTTGTTGTGTTTTAAAAATGAAGAGTAGACCCTTATTTATAGGTATCATGGTCGAGTTAAGGATAAAAAAAATTAAATACAATATGATTTTCTTCCAACAATTTTAGATTGGATGAACCTGGACAATATGTAGTGTCAAATACATAGTTGCATGCATAAGAGTGTGTCCAACGCGTATAGTATGTCTACTACACTTAGAAGTGAGTAGGTAAATAACGTGGCGATGATGTGGCCCATGACGTGGCGATGACATGACGATAAAGTGAGAAAAGAAAATAAAAGATACATTTCGCACTTTTCATAAATTGAACCTAAGATCTCCAAGTCATATGTAATATTAACTCTAAGTGCTTATCCAATTGCACATATGGACTAAGTCAACCTAGGCTAGGTTCAAATTTAAGCCCAAGTCAGTCTGGATTATATTCAAATTTAAGCTCAGGCTCAACGGCCTTTTATTCAAAATTATTTAAATTAAAATTATATTCTATTTAAATAACCTCAAAATTTATTATTTTCTAAATTCCCCATTTTTCTATTTCCTTTTATTTTCTAAATTTCTTTTTTTTTTTGTTTCTAGATTTCCTTTTTTTAATATTTTTCCAATTTTCTTATTTTTTGTGCTTTTTCCCTATTTTTGTATTTTCCTAAAATTCTTGTTTTTTTTGTAAATTTCTTTATTTTTTGAGTTTTCTTTAATTTCCTATTTTTTTGTTTTTATTAATTTAGGACCTATTGAAGAAATAAAATAAAAAATAAAATAAATGGAGCAAAAATTAGGTGTCTACACTCCTTATATGGTGCAAATAAAATTTTAAAATGTTTGTTGATTAGTTGTTATATATCCAAAACACTTGAAACCTAATTTCCAACATTGTCAAATAGGCTACAAATACGACCTTTCGATCTATAGCATAATGCACTAATCTGAAAGAATCTTGTATTCCATTCTCCCTCTACTATCTATTTCACTTTAGCCTTTGTTGCTCAAAGCCTTTTTTCATGCCTCAAAACTGTTTGGAACTCTAGTTGCAGGAATCATTCATGTTCAATAAGCCATTACAAAGGATTATCCCAAATCTTTCCCATCACTTCTTCTAGCTTCTTTTGAAACATCTTTCTCCTTACATAGACAAGTCTAAAATACTCGACATTCCATTTTTGAAGATTTGAAATAAAAACCTCTAAATCATTCAAGTATCTAAAGGCACTAGATTTCCAATTACTCCAGACAAAATTCTTAAACTTTGGATGTTCTAACCACATAGGCTGGAACCTAAAGGGTCTTCTAATTCTTAGCCCAGTTGTAATAGTAGGGATCATCTAGCAATAATGGTAGATGGTCTAAATGATTTGATACTAAATGAAAAAGCTTTGCATTTAGGTAAAGGCCCTTGCAAGAAGCATTGGCCTAAGCCTTGTCTAACTTGGTTTAGATTAGTTCACTCAACTCTTGAGACCTTTTAGATCATGTGAAATTAGGTCCAACAAAACCTAAATCTATCATGTTACGTCTGTCAATACACGACTGATGCCTGTTAACTCTAGTTTGACAAACCGAACAACCACCCCACTTTTCCTCTTTACACATAATCTCATTAAAGTTACCAATTATTACCCAAGCCCCATTTACAGTATTAGACAACTACTCTAAATCTTCCCATAATTTACATTTGTCTTCATATCTAAGAGAAGCATATATATTAGAAATAAACCAAGAATGATTAGAAGTGCATACTTATATTTTAAGAGTGATGTGTTGACTAGAAGAGGCTCTCTCTTTCATCACAGTATCCTCGTCGTTCTACAGTACAATAATACCACCCCTATAACCATCTGCAGCTCGACAAATCATGCAACTTAAGCTTTCTTACCCCTTCCATACCCATTCTAATTTCAGTAATAACTAGAATTTGTGGGTCATAAAGCATCTACAGCTCTCTAATGGCCCTTCTTCATTGTTCAAATTTAGCTCCTGTTGCATTCCTTGCAAGAATCCAAAAAGGTTTCAATCGCATAGACATAGACAGAGTATCCATGAGGTCAGAGTCTAACAAACTACCAAACGGCCTTATCCAGCCAACCTCCCCCCCTTACCCGTTAGGCTCCTCCAATACTTCCTCCATCTCTAGCCTATACCTGTATGGTCAGAAAGATGCCTATAGCGTTAACATCTCCAATTCCCCCTTCTTTAACCAAAAATGCTACCTCTGTCCTTCCAAAAACATTTCTTTAAACAACACTCTGCTCACATCTATGTACGACTCCAAACTAAGGAAGACCACTTCTATTATTAGCTTACACGTCCCTTCCAATAGTTCAAGGATGTCTTCCCCTATCATTACATCCCTTACTATCGACATATTTACCACCATAACTCCTCCTACCCTCATTCGAATAAGTTTCTGGTCTTGAATGAAAACCCTTCTTAAAGGATAAGTAAGGTTAAACATAATCTCTAGAACTTGAAACCATCACCAACTACACTGTAGACATTAATGTCTTCTACTATCACGTAAAGGGCGATGGAACTCATAAAGGTTTTGATTTCTTAGAGCTTTGTGTCTAGATGTTTTATCGACTGCGAAGAGTTGTCCCAAAGGACCTGTAAAGCTAAAGTCTCTTCTAATATTTGCACCATTCTCACATGCTAGTTTCTTCAAGGAAGAAGAATACCTTTTTTGGTATGTTTGGTCATAGTAACTTGTGGTTTCCATAAATACAAACAAAGTAAAAAGGTTTTCTATTTGGATCTTTGAACTCTCACTGCTTTTATTCATTTTCCAATCATCACGATGGTTTACATCCCCACTCGTCTGACCATAAATGTCTTTCAAAGGAGTCCTTTTACTATTTCTCATAACCCTATTCACTACCTCCTCTCGACAAGGACTATTTTTATAAAGATTTTCTTTTCCTGATTTGTTTTTTTTTTTTTCTTTTCTTTGATTCTTCTTCCTCTAATGAATAGTAATCCATTCCCCAGTAGCCTTCATGGCTTCCCTATTCAGTTCTAACACACTTGGCTTAAATGTCCCTTCACTTTGTGAACTTTTGAAATAAAGTTTACGTCTAATCTGTTCCCTAATCTAGGTCTTACCTCTCCTTTTCTCTCAATCGACATGTCTATTTTTTTGTCCTTCGAATGTTGCACCTAATCTTTTCCCAAGTGACCTTCATTAGTCTCTAGATTACCATCAACCGAGTTTTTATTCTTAGCAGTTGTGACTACCTCACTCGAGTATTTATTATCTTTGTGATAGATTCTACCACAATTTACTCAAACCTTTGGAAGTCCTTCATAAAGAACCTGATACGGAATCCCATTTATCACAACTGTGTGTTTTAAAGGATTATTTATATTTAATTGGATATAGATACATGTAAATCTACCCCTTTCTAAACCTACTGTGTATGCATCATATCTCAAAATGGATCTAATTTTTTCCCTAATTCTCTTAATAGCCAAGGGGGAGTAGAATTCCCTTAGCAACTCAAAAATCCTAAACCATACTACCACATTGTCAAAGTTTGTTATGTCTAGACAAAATCCAGATACCCATTTTTTCAGCTCAAGGTATCTGCCATTTACAAACCAGGGGCCATTTTTTATCACCCATTAATAGTCTGCATCATTATCAAGGGATATTAAATAATAATCTATCCCTGCATGGATCAATTTGAAGGAGTTAATTTTTCTTTATAATGTAGATAGCCTCTGCAGCAAACTTTTGTATCCTAAATTAGGGCCAAGGATCTTTGCTAAGAAGGTGCACTTAGAATATCAAATTTTGATCTAAAGAAATTAACATAACAAACTCCATGTTCTGCATTCTCATTTAATCTATTTTCTTTATCTTTCAATATTTCCTCATCATGATACATATTATAGGTTTGGTCTTCATCTACAAAACAAAATTTTTCATAAGCTCTAAGAATGTTCGTTACTACTGTATCCCTAAAAGAGAGCTTCTTGGTCGCCATGCCATCCTTTTTGGTGGGAAATGGTGGTGTTGAACCCACCACCATAACCTCTGTGTTTTCACCATCCTGTGATGTTAATCTTTTTTTCCTATGATGGATGAAATTGTTATCTTTATCCTTATCATATTGCGTCGTCGAGAAAGAGTTTGTTGTGCTTAAGAGAGAGCCTTTTTTGATCTGCTATCCTAAGGTAAAAAGTTTTTATAATATATTTTGTGCTATAAAAATATATTTCATATAGTATAAAATAAATATATATATATTTAAACTTCCAAAAATAATTTACACCAACACCAACCTCATTGTAACTTATAATAAGAAATATTTATTTATTTAGTTTTTCAATCACAAAAATACTTGCTCCGTATTATACACATTAAACGTTATACAAAAGTATTCTACTATTATGTTTTTCTTGTACCATACTATCCAGTTCTCTAATACAGTTTCGTCTTATTAACCATACGTTATTGAGTAACTTTACAAGAAGTTATCTGCTAACTTCGCTCATCTTCTTTTGTGAAGGACCTACTTTTTGATATTCTTGTGCAATTATAAGAGGACCTTAAAAAAGTTGGAGTTCTTGTTAGAAAATCCAAAATGTTACAATTTTTTTCCTATCTTTTATGTTATTTCATTTTATTTAAATTTTATATTTTGAGTTTCATAGATAATATAGATAAATTTTAAGAATTTTAGGAATAAAAGAAAGAAATCCTTTAAACGGAAGAAAATCTTCAAATGCTGATGATGTGGCAATTTAGGAACGCAATCGGGGTTTTTCTAAGTAATAACCAATATATCTTTAACGTTGGGTAATAGGGAAAATAGCTAGCGGTACTTTCGTGTCATATTGTCTTTCTATCCCTCCAACAGTTAATGCAAGCGGAGAGGAATCCCTGCATTCACTACTGCATTGCAAGAACCCTCACGACAAAAGTATTTAAATTGGGTTGAATGCTACAATTTCCAAAATAATAAAGAGACGCAGGCTTTTGGAATACAACAACGATAAAATCCAGAAATGGGACATTGCTTAAATTTGTTCCAAGTCGAATCATTGTCATTCCACAGTGCCGTGTGAACTATGGTGAAAATTACCTTTGCTTTAAGTCATTGTTGAATGAGATTAAGATTATCCAATTGTTAAGATTTAATGGTTAGGCCATTTATAAACTAATAACATAAATATCCATCTTTAGTGAAATGGTTTCGTTTTTTATTCTTCCTTTTCTCTTACAGTTTTAATGGATAGTAGATGGTTTAAGAAAAAAAAAAAGATTTTAGAAATTCCCCTCTCTGTAGAAGTGTGCAAGAATGATTCACATAAGCTCAAATAAATTGCTTTATATGACTTTTACATTTTATTATTTGTTAGAACCCTTACGAGTGATATAAATATTGATCTTCTTAGTGGTTGTAATATATATAATATATAGTAAAAAAAAAAATTTCCTTATTTGTGAAAAGAATTATTACAACAAACGATTCATACAGAGTGCTAATATATAACTAATAAAAATTAAATTACAGCAAGAACTTTTCCTAATTCGTGGAGTTGTGTTTTAAGATATTAGCTTTCACACTGGGACAAATACAGGATTTGACATTACAGCGATTGACTGGGCTAGCCCTTTAGGGATATTTAATAGTTCTTTAGAGCAAGAGATTCAATATTGCAAGGTAAAGCCCCTATCTTTGTAGAAGTGTGCAAGAATGATTCACATAAGCTCAAATAAATTGCTTTTATATGATTTTTATATTTTATTGTTTGCTAGGATATATAACTAATAAAAATTAAATTATAGCAGGAACTTTTCCTAGTTGGTGGAGTTGTGTTTGAAGATATTAGCTTTCACACCGGAACAAATACGAAATTTAACATTGGAGCGATTGACTCAGTTTGCTCTTTAGGGATATTTAATAGTTCTTTAGAGCAGGAGATTCAATATTGCAAGATAAATCCTGCACCAGAGCAATGTACCCATTTTTCTATTATTATTATTATTATTATTATTATTATTATTATTATGACACACGATGTGATGTAAAACGTAAACATATGATACTAAGAAATATCGATGATTGTAAAAGCATTAAATAATTCATAATGACCCGGTGTCCCTGTGAGTTAAAAAATCCCAAAGTGTGTGGTTATTTTGACGATATTTCAACCTGACTTGAAAATATCACTTTGTAAATTAACAAAATGTTTTTATTGGAAAATGTAATGAATATAAAGAACCTAATAAAATAAATGCCTTGTCAATGTGAAAATTAATTATTGAAGATGTCGTATAGCAATAGGTTGATAAGATAATCTTTTAAACTCGTTCAAAGTTCGCAATTTGTATCTTCAATTAAGGGGAATGTTTCATATAAAATTGCCGTTAACAGTGTTAAGTTGAATTTTAACTACCATATAGCTTTTCTCAATGAATTGCCATTATTTAAAGCAATTCATTTCCCCAATTTATGGATTGCCATCCAACGGTTCATTATTATTTTTGTTATAAATATCCTATCACGTTTGTCCTGAGAGTGAGTTAGTTATAAAAAGTGGAAATGGTAGGATTTTGAGGGTATATATTAGACAAATTATTTTTATTTCTTGTTTACTCGTTATTCATTATTTTTTTGTGCCTACTAAACAAAATAATAAATATGTAAAAACTATTACATATCTATTTGATTCTTATTGAATTACAATTCAATCCCTTCTTATTTCATTCAAGGAAGTGGCAAGGTTGATTCTAACATTTTATTGTCTTAAGTTTGGTAAATTTTCCAAAATACTCATTAATAGATAACCTTGAACAAAATTTTGAAACCCCTCCGCATATGTGCATATTTTCACACATAAAGTCCGCTCGGAGTTAAATGATTATGATTAAATGATATTATATGCATTGCAAAATATTACTTTTTCTTCTAATCAATTATTTTGGTATTTATACTTTCTTTGGCTAATTATATATTTTACGATCAATGAGGGAAGAGGGATTAATCTAACTCATCCTATCCAAAAAATATAGTAGAGCTATATAGCACATAAAAGCCTTCACACGGTGTTGATAGGTCACTTTAGTCGTGAATACACTAGGTCCAACTTAATCTACTTTGAAACAAGCTTAGTTGTCTAATCTTCCCTCGGCCTTAGGTGTCGAGCCTACTGGTCGATAGCCTGACTAGGGGATAGCTTAGTCCTAGACCAAACGGGTGGCCTCAATTTTTCTTCGTTTGAGTTAATTGCTCTAGGAATTATCCAGATAACCCCTAACCTGCTAGCCTTTAGGGTGCACGATATATCAACCCAACACCAGAGTTAGATGTTAATACATCACCCTTAAAGCATTAAATGTAATGGAAAGCACGAGACTCAAAGAGGCATGTGGCGATACCTTTATCAAATGGTACAATCAATTCTAAGTCCCAGGGACCTAAGATGAGACACCCAAGGTGGGGGTACACGCTCCCTTATATGATTTCCCTTCTATATATACCCTCCCTCCCTTCTGTATAGTAAGTCTAGGAAGCCTAACTCTCTCTCATTATTTGCCTTTTAATCCGTAATACTAATTTAAATATTAAAATGACCATGATGAAATAACTTCTAACACCTACTTACATGTGTTTTCCTTATATAAGCCTCATTAGGTAAACTATCAACTCATTCCGCGATCAGAACTAATCCAAACACTGTCCACGTAGATTTAATATTAACACATGGTATGTTCTTAAGAAACTATGAGCACTGTTAACAATGAAGCTGAACGAAATATATAAATTTGAGACTATTCCTAACATACATGCGCAGTAAGGTAAAAGGGTAGGCAAAATTGGGTAAATCGCGTCAAACCTTTTGGGGGCGGCTTATCGAGTGATGGATCACCGAAAACAAAAGAGTGAAGATTGGATTAGGGTTTGGATTTAGTTTTTGAACCACATCGATGCAACCTAAAACGAGGAAAGCAACATGTGGCTACAAAGTAATCACTTTACTCCCAAAAGGCAAGTTAGGATTCTGATAGGTTAACACATTTTTTTATTTATTATCATAGCGTATTGAATTAAAGACTTCAGATGGGCCTATTCCATTCCGTATAGGCCAGAGAGCCACCATATATTGCCACAATGCCACTAACATATGTAGTCCCACCATTTAGAAAACATTGTAGCCATCAAAAACAAAACATCTCTTTCTAACTATGCATCCTCTTGATATTTGAAAAATCTATATATATCTAAAATAAATAATCTTTTCCTTTTATCCTATAATGATTATGGTGAAAATATGAAGCACAAATGGATTTTCTAAAATTATTTTAGGTAAAGATATAAATCAATAATTGAGATAGTATTAATTTATGAAATATCCTATAACATCATCATGGTACCATTTTTTCTTTCGTAATTTCAATGATTGATTATATATGCCTCCACATTAAAAGGATAACCTTATAAAAATTTTATAAATGTACATAGGATCCATTTTGCCTTTCATTAGATGAAGATTCTACAGTTCTATCTTCCATTTTGATAAGATCAATCCTTCCCTTTATCCGATCATTCATTTTTATTTTTTTAAATTTGAACTATTAAATTTACAATTTGTTTCATAGTTCAGATTAAGAGGAGTATAAATCAAGAGCAAAATAGATAGTGGGACTATTCCCATAGAAAACAAGAACGGGATCGTAAAAAAATCTCCAAATTGAAAAAAAAAAAAAAAGAGAAGAGAAAGTTGTTGAATTTCTCATTCTATCCCTTTTCAAATTTTTGTCCAATTTTTCACTTTCTCGTTATTTTTAGGGGCATATTTGCAATTACACATTATAATTCATTTTGTCTTTTATTGATAATTAACATTCCATCTACATTATCTAAACACATCTTTCCATCCTCATTCATTTATTTTGTATTAATTATTTAAAAAAAATTATTTGATTCTTTATCAAAATAGATGAAGGAAACAAAAAAGAAGTTTACATTTATGAGAATTTATCATGTATATAATTTGGTAAGATAAAAATACATATAATTATATTTTCATCTTTCTTTTTCTAAATTTTAATGGATGCACAATTTAAAAATAAACTCACGATGATATCAAAATGATAGATAAAAAGGACCCTTTTTTTTGTGAATAGATGAAAAGCATCTTAAATAAAAAAATGTCTTTAATGGAATGGATCAAATTTAAATCTCCTTTCCCTTATACTATATTTGGAACGATGAAGAAATTAGGAGGAAAAAAAAAATAGAAGGAAAATATAAATTTCAAAACATTTTTTCGTTTGGCAAACAATGGAAAAGGGGAGGAAGTTTTCTATGGCCCTACTAACTATTATTTCCTTCCAAAGTTGGAAAAAAAGATGAGCATTTGCATTCCATCCTTTTTTTATTCACTTTCTCGTTATTTTATATATCTCTCCACTACTACTCCCTTATAGCTTCCAATCTCTCTCTTTCTCTCTCTCAAAGTTTATTGGAATAAGTCCTAACACCTAAATAGTCTCTTTGACTCCTTGTACAAATCATCATTTAGATTCTCTATATATATGCCGTCTTGTTGAGTACTGTTTTCATTCCATACCTCCAAACTGCCCAAAACCAACTCCTACTACATCTATCGCCCCGTTAAATCCTCTCTCTCTCTCTCTCTCTCTCTCTCTGTGCGCCTCTGAGATACAGCAAATATGGGTCTGGGAAGACGAATGATTCTAATTGTACTAGTGTTGTTTTCGGTAATCTATCAAACAAGTTCAGTGAATATCAGCAGAGGAAGTTTTCCTAAAGGCTTCGTGTTCGGGACGGCCTCCTCAGCTTTCCAGGTTGGTTTCATCATCTCATCCAGACCTTTTTTTTCCTGTTCTTTTTGTTTTTATCCTTTTTTTTTTCTCTCTCGACTGCGACGTAGCGTCACATTTTCGATTGAATTAAGTAATGCGAGTCTCTGCTTTTATAATGCTTTTAGGCCAGCATGACCTCCCTCCCTTTCAACTTGTTCGAAGAGCTACAAGATAAAAGAAAATAAACTACAATTATCGAATTTCAAATTTTTATATATACTACCTACTTTAACATATATGTTGTAGAATTATTGTATATTCTAGTTTCTGGGGAAAAGAAGAAGTCTCGTCTGTTTTATTTACCAAGATTTTGTCATCATCTTATGATGAATCCTATTTAATTAAAAAACAATGTGTAATATGCTTCCGCTTTGTCCTTAGAATGGATTATTATTTAGCTTTTTTCTTTTTTCTTTTTTCCTTTCTGGGCCAACGAATTGATTATTTAGCTTAAATGCTATAATAATTTAAACCTAAACTTGCAATACGATAAAAATACAGAAAGAATATGGATGTGATGGAAAATGTGAATGGACTTTTCCTATAAAGTCGGCTGATTTTGTTCCCTGAGTTTAAATGACGGGATTTTCTAAGAAATGACCATAGGACTTATCAGATAAAAATAATCTTAAGCTTGGTAATTTAAAGTATCAAATCATGGGTTTGTTAATAGATATTTATTAAAGGCTGTATATGTTTTTTTTTTTTTTCCATTTTAATGTGTTGTTAGACTTCATTTGAGTAGAGAAGCAAGAAGCAAGAATTTGGGGATAAGCAAAGGTACATTGAAGTTGTGTTTAGTTCATTGGAATATAATAAAAAAAGTTACAATATAAGCATTATTTATTTCATGTAATTTGGAATAAATTGATTCATTTTGATGAAACTAGTTTAACTGTTCATTTTATTATTAATTTATATTTCTTTAAATTTAGATAATTTAATTTATAATTAGTTAAATGATTCAAATTTAAAAAAATATAAATGAAAGGCAGATTGAAAGGTTACACCTTTTCTCAAAAAATAAAGATGAAACCATTAAAAAAATTCTTGAAATAGATAAGAAAAGATCCTATTCTTTTCCTTCACTAAAGAAAAACTATTTCTTATAGATTTTAACTCTTATTTCAAAAATGTCCCTAGTTATAAAATAAGGTAGTACTAAAAGAGCTATTATTCTTTTACAGCTTTATTCTATCTTTATAAATTAAATAAATATAAAGTGAAAAAAAAATCAAATATCTTATAAATGTTTTTTATATATATATATCTTATTTCCTTTTAAATTCTTTCTACCTTTGACTACTCCGCACCACGATTCAAACATATAGGCATAAAATCAAAACCATATTGATTTAAGGGATTCATCCGGCCCATGTTGGGAGCCTGTGATAGATAGCATGACCGACTTCGATAAACAATCACGGGCATTGATTTCTGGCTAAAGGACAGTTGGTCTAATCACTTTATTATGCACTTAAATGGCGGGAATTTAGTCATGAATACGCTTCAACGCTGTCGCCCCGGGAAGGTGCCGTTCTTTGCTCTAAAATAATTTTCGTTTTTTTTTTTTTTTTCATAATCCATAAATCGTACGTTTCATGTGCCAGCAAGAGAAATGAAGTTTTAGTCAAGCAAAGGATATTGACATTTTTCTCGAAGAGTTGTTATACTAGACTACGTTCCTCGTACATCTTTCTGTTTTTCTAGGAATATTGGGGAAAAAGCTTTGTCGATGTTATCACACCATAGAAATAAATTAATATCAAATACTTACTTATAAAATTAAAATTCTAAAACATGTAAGGATGAATGATAAATATTATTGCAATTTATCTATCTCTTAGCTAACGTGATATATTGATATCAATAATTTTTTTTTTTTCAAGAAATTCTACTATAAATGTAGATAGTTGTTATATTTGTTGAAGATAAATATGCTGCCATTTAGAACACCCTAAAGTGCAATGATGCTTTTAGAAAGGATGTTTCTACAGTAATAATAAGAATGTGTTATTCTAATATTATTCAATTTAAACTATAAATTTAGTAAAACCTAATATATGCTGTTTATTACATTAAAATAGGTTAATATATTACTTAGATAACAGCTCAATAATTTTTATAAATGATTAATTAAATGAAAAAAAAAAAGAAAAAAAAGGTTATTGACCTTCTATAATAGATTATCATGATCAATGTTATAATAATGTTGTATTACTAACGTTATCATTTAAAAATCCTTTTAGAAATGTATGCATTGAAGCTACTTGCTAATGCTGTAAACAACCAAAAACCATCTATTAACAAGTCAAAGTGTTTTATTTTTTTTAATGATAGTTGCCGCGATATCTTGAAACTAGTAAAGAAACTAGCACAATGTGTAAATAAAATTTTAAATAATTATTATATTTTTCTAAAATAAAAAGATGTAAATATAATCCCATGTTTATATATATATATATATATATATATATATAAACATGTTAAGAATTATTTAAGCAATATAAGATTCTTAAAATGAATAACTCATTATATGTGACTTACTAAATATTCACTAGGAAAAATATACAAAAACTCTCTCTCTCTCTCTCTTTAACATTTTATTTTTACCAAATTATATACAATAAATATAATTTTCATAAAAAATTACTTAAGTTGAATTACTAAATAGCATCATATTATAAAATTATTTAAACAATTTAGAATGTTGCCATATCTTAGAATTCTCTGTTAAGAAAATTATATATAATTTATAGTAAACAAACTACATTACTTAACACCTCACTTACACATAAATTTCTCTCTTTTTTTTTCAAATCTTCACCGGTTTATATGTCTACTAGTGTGAAATGGCTTATTACGTATAATTAATTATAAACTACATGACACATGATTGACATATGATAAAAAAACTATGTCAATATCACTATTTACATCTCAAGTTTAGCACTTTTTACAAATATCTAAAAATTCAACTTATCTAATGATATACCTAATTAAATATTTAATTGTCACTATCTACGTTTCATGTAATTCTAATTCATACAATTAATTCAGTTAGTACAATTTGTCAATAAAGTAGCTGCCTATGGCCCTAAAAGACTCACATGATCCCTCATAGATAGATGTCGGTCGCCCATTGCAAAATTGTGGTTTGCAACCTACTTTAAAAATGTGATCGCAAGACTTACTGACTGCCATGAGTGGTCACACACGACTCCGAGGGGATTGCATGACCTTTCTAAGGTTGTGGACAGCCACTCCATTAATTTATCGTACTGAATAAACTATCATTATAAATAAGAATTAACTAAGGTACGGAATATAGTTACAAAAAAAGTACTAAAGTTAGGACATAAACCATAATATTATCCCATAAAAAATTTGCTAAGAGTTTATGCACATGCCATAGACAGTTTATAATCGATCTATAAAAACCTGATAAAGGAAAATATTTGTGAGAATCTGTCTTTACGGGTCCTTCATCATTTGCAAGACAACACATGTGGCATAAATGATTAACAGATGCTTTTAGAGGCTTATTAATCCCTTGTTTGATAAATTATTCCAATGTAAGAAATCTGTATTCAAATTTTTAAATCTAATTATTGTGGATTTAAATAATGTCATGAGTTTTTTCACTAGTGAATGGAAGATTAATTACTAATATTAAACCACATTTAATTTGAACTTTTACATTAGAAGTTGTTCGCCCAAATTCTTCCAACCTGGGTTTTAACGGGTGATCGACTGGCATTCCTTAATGCAACCCGATTAATTACATAGTAACAACTGGGCATGCCTCGCTCGAAATTCCATGACTAATGTCATTTGTAATATAGAGTAGTTGCATTTCTTTTGGTTTACTTCTTATAATAACTTGATTTATTCCCTCGACAACGTATAGTATATGTATATTACAACTTGGAGAATGCTTTTAGTACAATTGTTGACATTTCGCTAATTAAGCCAGCCGTGTATTCAATAATCTAGGGAACTATGAAAGCATAGGATAAGGCATGCGAAGTGAGGACACAATTATTGGTTTTTATTTTATACTTTGCAGCGCAGGAATGTTTTAAATAGGATAACGTCATCAACCAATGTTCTGAGAGAGGGACGAGATATTTCAAGTTTTTTAACTGGCATGTACTAACTTACGTATTAAAAAGCTGTTATTCTTAAATCTGGCTAAAAAACAGGGGAAAGAAAAAACACAAGCATGTGAACCTGTTCGTGAGTGATAATAATTAAATTCCTATGTCAAAATAATGCTAACATTCGTCCTGTGTATCAAAAGTCAACGTATGGGCTCTTTTGAATTTGGTTTTGTGTGTTTTCAGAAGTTTAGATTGTTAACTTTTGGGTGAGTTGGTAACTTTCGAGTGGGTACCAAAAATAGAATTTAGTTCTAATTTTTTGAAATACTCTATATTCACCATGAAACATGTAATCTAAAAGTACATAATATACAAAATTTTAAAATATCTTATATCTACCATATGAAAATATCCAATTAATGATATTAAATGTAATAAAACATACAGTATACCAAAACCCTAAGCTCATTGTCTATTGAAAAAGATATGTTTAAGTCATAGCTGTTTGAAATTTAGTCCATTTTATTGTATTAAGTTTTTATTAGATATTTTATAAATTTTATAGGATATAGATTTTTGAATCATATCTTATATTTTATAATATAAGTTTCAATTCTAAAATTTAGAAAGTCGTGCATAAAAATAAAATATAGAAAAGACTTTATACTAGGTAAACCTTAAACCCACTTACTCCTAACTGACTTAATTTAGATCCACTCACGAGGGATCCAAGAAACCAAAATTGCCAGTTTAGAGAATTGGATCTAAACGGTCCATAAAAAGTATAAGAAAATGACGTGCCTGTAAACTGTGGTTGCCAAGCACAGAACTAGAACTGAGGTGCGCAGCAAGTCCATGACTGCTTCGTGAATACAGAATCATAAGTACTAAATCACTTGAATTTCAAAATGCACTCATACATCTTATAAGAATGTTAACTGGTAGATTTTTCTTTTTCTTTTTTTTTTTTTCTTCTGTAATTCAGTATTGAATCAACCTCTTGTATCAAAATACATTTATATTTATTTTTTTATTTGAATTCATCATGGTATTTAAGGTTCTTTTGGGATGATTTAACATTCAAATGTTTAATATGAGTCAAATATGGTATTGAATCGGTCTCATGTTCACATAAAAGACCAACTTACGGCTGCATTAAAAAAGAGATTTTGGGACATCATCGTATTTCAACAGGTATAAGCGCTTTATTGTTTAAATTCACGAAATCTTTATAATTTCGATAGTAGTAATTTTACTCTTCATACAAGTACGATTTCATCCAGGTATGTTTGTAGTTTCGTTTGTATGGAATGCTAAATGAGATAAACATCCATACAACATTGATGGGGTAAAAAAAAAGAATTTCACTATAAGTAGAAGTAAGATATGAGTGGGCAGTGATATGTTTATTGTTTTTTCGTTTCAGTACGAAGGAGCAGTTAAGGAGGATGGAAGGGGGCCAACCGTATGGGATACGTTTTCTCATCAATTTGGTAAATTTTATTTATTGACTCTTCATCTATTTTTGGGATTGGTCAGTTCTTTTCTCTCGTATATACCATGCCCTGCAAACCACCTACACCGCGGTTTTGTAATTAGCTAGAAAATATTAATGAGTGCCACGGGTATAGAAAATTAATAATAATAATAATTACAATGTAGACCTGGTTTATAGACCATTTGTCTCTTGATATAGTCTATAGATCAGTTTACATATAAAAGACTTGCTGCATTTAGAGCTTAAATAAAATATTTATTCACATTTACATATATTTTGTTGCTTATTTGCAACTCTATGTATACGTGCACACAGACACAAATATATATACTTTCAACAAGTGAAAACCATCATCCACGGATCTTAATTAGCTCTAATTAAGATGATTATAACTTTGTTTTTGGTAAAGGAAAATGTTAATGACTTAGAAATTGAAACCGCTTGGTTTTTCTACAAAATCTCTGATATTAACTTCAAAGAAGGTGAATTTTATATAATATTCAGGAAAAACTTTTACTCTTTTCCAATTTTTTACTTGAACTGTGAAACCCTACTGAGGGCGAATTTTTTCAAACCTTCAATAATTTCCCGCCTTGCAAGTAAATCCATAAAGGATCCATGTTCAAATTGTCAATCTCATGCTTATCATCCTATCTATTTAAATAAAACCGATGAATAAGAATATTTAAATTTTTTTTTTTTTATCCAATGGCAGCTTATATTACTCGGTTTACTATACCCCCTTACACAAGATTTATGAATGTTATTTGATTAACGCACTTTTTTCTATCAAGGTGTATATGAGTGCAAAGTATAATAAAAACTATTGCTTCTGAACTGCTATGCAACATGCATACAATATTCATCCTCTACCTGAAAAATATCTCGAACATAATCTTTTTTCAAACTTGTCATGTGTTTTTCTTCTTGTCCAATTCCATTTCGCTAAATGAATTAGGAGCCCTAGCTTAGACAGAAGGAAAAAAAAAAAAATATTTAACTTAATCCAAAACCTTTTAGTATGCCACTATACTGTACTGTTGGTACATCTTTCATCTTTATTTATTCATCTATTCTTGTGATGTCTATAGCATATATTTGCTTTCACTTTCATGCTCTGTAAAAGTTAGTTGTACATTTATCAATGTTCTAGAGATAAAATAGAAGAATAAATTTATGGTGACTTACATTAATGGTTCTTTTTTTTTTTTTTTTTTTTTTTTTGCCAACTACATTTATGATCTAATTGTGTTATTTCGTGATAGGTAAAATAATTGATTTCAGCAATGCTGATGTAGCCGTAGATCAATACCATCGATATGTTGTAAGTGTCATCGTCATATTGTGAATACCTTTTCAGTTTCTATGCGGTTGAAGGATCAAAATCATTGAGCTTTCCTTTCGGTGTTCCACCAATTGTAGAATAATACTGCTCCATTGATATTTTGTTTGTTGTTGTACTTCAGGAAGATATTCAGCTTATGAAGGACATGGGAATGGATGCATATCGGTTTTCGATTGCCTGGTCCCGAATATTCCCTAGTAAGATAAATGAAACATTATTATCAGTCTTCACCATTTCATCTTTTGGAGTTTGGATGCTTGGGAGTAACTTGGTAATTCCATGCATTGTAATGATGCAGATGGAAGTGGAGAAATCAATCAGGCAGGAGTTGATCACTATAACGATCTGATCAATGCTTTATTGGCTAAAGGTACGTATTCCAATATCGTATACAAGCTCATTCGTTTAAAACATAGGTACTCACGGAATTCACACGATTATACATGGAATTTGATTGTGGTTGCTAAATTGTTATTCTCAGGAGTTGAACCCTATGTGACTCTTTACCATTGGGACCTTCCTCAAGCCTTGCAAGATAAATACAACGGATGGCTTGACTCTCAAATCATGTAACGCGTTTCTCTATAGTTCTTCCCCTTTTTTGTGATAATATGTTGTCAGATTACGCACACCTGGAACTTCAAGTAATAAACGTAACAGAAAATTGCTTTCTATGCAGCAAGGATTTTGCAACATATGCAGAAACCTGCTTCCAGAAATTTGGTGACAGAGTGAAGCAATGGATTACCTTCAATGAACCACATACATTTGCTATACAAGGATATGATGTTGGCCTCCAGGCACCGGGTCGATGCTCCATCCTTCTCCGTCAATTCTGTAGGGCTGGGAACTCTGCCACTGAACCTTACGTTGTCGCTCATAACACACTCCTTTCTCATGCCACAGTAGTGGACATCTATAGGAAAAAGTACCAGGTACACTAGTAGATGAAAGCGTTGCGTACAACATATTATCGATACCTATCGCGTGTCTCTGTTTGGCTTTATTTGAAAGAAATAGACGAAGGACAGATAAGTAGAAAGAGTTCACAAGAAGACTTTACGGTGGAAATTGCAATTCCCTGCTTTGTCATCATTCCATGACTGCAAATTAGTATATAGTTAATGTTCATATATAATATGAGTAGGCATTTTGGTGATCAATGGTGAAATTATGTTGGTAAAACTCGGATCGTTAAAAATGTCTTCCAAGTCTGTGCAGGACAACTTGATGTTATTCGAATGACAATTATGTGTCTAGAAACTCCATTTGACTCTTTGCAGTAGTCGAGTTTTTCATGTCATTCATTAATCTTTTCACAAGTCAAAATGTACATGGAACAGCAGGGTGATTTTAGTTTCATTTTGCAGAAAATGCAGCATGGATCTATTGGCATGTCTTTTGATGTGATGTGGTATGAACCAGCGTCCAACTCAACTGATGACATTGAAGCAACCCAAAGAGCCCAAGATTTTCAGTTTGGCTGGTACCGAATCACTTCTCTCATTTTTTTTTTCAGCTTTTTTCCTTCTAATCAAAGGATAAGGGATCTACTCCATATCCCCTCCCTCTAGTACATTTTGTAATTTCGATGTTTCTAAGAGTAAATAATTTATTAGCAATTAATCATGACCAGCTGTATCTGATTAATGGATGATGCAGGTTTATTGATCCCTTAATGTTTGGTGATTATCCAAGTTCAATGAAGACTAGGGTAGGAAGCCGCTTGCCAGCATTTTCGATATCTGAGTCTGCACTTCTTAAGGGATCCTTGGATTTTGTGGGTATAAATCACTACACCACATATTACGCTAGCAAAAACTCAACCAATATACTTGGAACACTACTTAACGATTCCATTGCAGATTCTGGTACCATTACTTTGCGTAAGTATATCCACGATTCACTATCTGAATTTCTTAAAACACATTTACTCTATCAATTAGTTTGTTATAGCCCTAACTTTTGATTTGTGCTACTTGCATTTTTCAGCATTTAAAGGTTTCAATGCTATTGGAGACAGGGTATGTATTCCATGATGGTATTACGACAAAAGCTAGATAATTTTGTGTTGGACCATCTTTGACTGGATCTTAACTTGTCTAAATGAATTTCAGGCAAATTCCATTTGGTTGTACATTGTTCCTCGTGGAATCAGAAGTTTGATGAATTATATCAAGACAAAGTATGGAAACCCAACTGTCATAATCACTGAAAATGGTAATCTTTGCATCAAAATGTCGTTTACAGGATCATATTTCTCTTCTGATAGTTTACATATTCAAGGATGCATTTCATTGACAAATCAAACATTTTAGCTGCAAGCACTTTCGTCATTTATTTGATGGTAATTTGCAAGTTAGAATTCACTGGCTTCATTCTCTCAGCAGTTTAATGTATGATAACTTATTTTGATACTTGATTAACCTTTAACAAGTTTAGAGTTAACATCATCAATGATTTTGTATTCCTGCACATTTCCAGGAATGGATGACCCAAACAGCCCGTTAATCTCTAGAAAAGATGCCCTGAAGGATCAGAAAAGGATCAATTACCATAATGACTATCTCACAAATATATTAGCTGCAATCAAGTAAGCCTTATTACTATACATTTTCACTTCTAAATTAATTCCCAATCTTTCTGTTTGGTTTAACACTTAGCCTGGACCCTGGTGCAGAGAAGACGGGTGCAATGTTAAAGGTTACTTTGCCTGGTCTTTGCTGGATAACTGGGAGTGGGCAGCTGGATACACTTCGAGGTTTGGACTTTATTTTGTGGATTACAATGACAAGCTAAAGAGATACCCCAAGGATTCAGTTCAGTGGTTTAAAAACTTTTTGGCTTCTGCTTAAAAGTGGATTTAGTGAAATATTGTAGATGCACAAGCTGATACAAGAAACTCAATTGCAACCGAATGATTTAGCAGGAAGCACAACACTGAATTGCAATGAGGTGATAGAATTACATACATGTTTTACTGTTCTAAAGTGAAAAGTTTCTCATTTGATTTGATGAATAAAAAGATGTCTGTCCATGTTATTTTTCAATTCTTTGTACAAAACAAAATTGATTCAAGGCCTTGTCTCTAGCTTTGATTCATTTATTGATGTACCATAGACAATTGTTTCAAAATAGTCACAAAATTAATGATTGAGATGCTACTTAATACTTCATCTATATCTTTTGTATTTGATATCTCCGACCACCTCTCACTATACTTCATTGCCATCTTTTTGGCCAAACATGCTGTTCCAAGTCGGTGCCAAAACTGACACCAAAATGACACTAAACCGATGAACCAAACGGGCCCAAAAGTTTATATCAATAAATAGAAGTGGCTCTTGAGGGTTATATCCTTTTCTTTGGATGTAATGAATAGAATATAAAAACAAAATCAAAAGATCTTCCACAGTTAGCAGAACATGCCTATATTAATATCCATATGTGCTATCCTGCAAACTGTTTGTCTTCATAGGTTTCTCCAAAATTTTAATATGGTGCAACGTCATCTTACTGCATCACCTTACCTTTCGTGGTGTTAACTTGAAATGATAAGCTTGTCCTACCAACTGCATTGAAATCACTCAGTTTAACTTCACTTGTATCCATCCAGTTTTCGAGCCCTTTATCTTCACATCAGTGACATCACCAGCTTCTCTTACATGGTAGATTAGGACTACCATCCAATTAGTATTTCCCTTGATCTCAAATTTGATGCCTCCTGATTTAGTACAAGGAACTCATCCATACATAATTGGGACTGCACCAGCTTCATACGTTGTGATTTTTCCAAACATGGGTTTTGACAAATCAAAATGCTTCCAGGAAAGGTCACAGCGGCTTTAAGCCGATTTGTGTGACTTCGAGGGCATAGATTGACATCACATCAGTCACATGAATGATGTTGTCAAGAGACCATCTTGAAGGGTTTTGTCATTTAATTCAGAAACGGGCTCCACATGTGAGGCCATTACGGAAAAGAGCAACACTTAATGCTGTTGTTTCAAGGCCATATACTTTCTCATTTCTGTATCCTTGACCACAGGTTCCCTCAATATTTGAAAATTTTCAAACGGTCAGTTTCAGCCTTGTAATCACAAGTAAAAATGAATTCATCATAGAAGTAAGATAACGATCGTGTGGAAACAAATGAACTTTTAGAGACTTTGGAGTTTGGAGCTCAGTCCCGGATTGAGCGATCCATCCATTTAAGAAAATTATTGCAGAGTAGTGAAATCAGATTTTGAATTGCTGACTCAGTCATGGTTCAAGAGCACTGCATATCTCCATAATACGTGGCATTTGCGGAGCTCCATCTACTTCATGAAGAATCTAGGATTGCCAAGTACCGAATTATAATAAGAGAACTTTCATTACGCATATGAAATTTTTTGAGCGATTAGCCCTTTTGTCCGTCGTGATTGAAACATATATAACTCAATACTTTTGTCACTTCTCAGTAAAAATTGCTTAGCAATTGATATTGGAGCCAGTGCATGGAATTGGATCGTAAGCCGTATCTTTCTGAATTCTCGTTCTTGCAAATTTTGGAGTGGTAATGAATTAGCACATATTAAATGACATTTTAGCAACTTCCTTGTAACCTGGGATTCTTTGTTCACCAGCACATATGCATAGGATAGTAAGTGTTATTAGATCAACAAATATACTGCATTAAGCTAAAATTTGGAAGAAAGAATAGTCCTTCTGGAGATATCTTTCCAAAATAATTCCACCTTAAGGCCCTTTAGCTAGGGCTATTGTAGAAGGCTAAAACATTCTTACATTAAGTTAGGTTAGGCTCAAATTATAACTAGATCAATCACTTGGATTATGTCATGGGGCTAAATAATTAGGTTTGGGTTTTGAGATGACTTAAAGGAGCAATCTAAAAGTGTGGTGAAATAAAGTGTCACCTATCCAGAGTGAAAGCTATTGAAAGTAAGTAGTCAAGAAAAGGCAAATGTAAGCGTTAACTTTCAAAGTAGCATGGACTGAGTGTAATACTTAAGTTTAAGGGGTTCTTTTACTTATCAAGCTAGTCTTTTGGGTTAGGTTCCTCCCTTAAACTTAAGTCATAACAACAAGACTCACACCATAAGCACATATCAACATGTACCATATCCAAATGGGTTAGAGCAAAGTGATGACAGAATAATGACACTTGCAAGGAAGAGTTTTGTCGACCTAGTTGATGGCACCTTTTAGGAATAGGGAGCTAGCATTTAGATTGATCAATAGAATATGGAACTATTAGTGAACACCAAACAAGACAATGCAACATAAAAAGGGAATTTTTAAGTTACATAGATGATGCAAACAACATAGGGAATTATTAGGGCATTGGAGAAGTTCTTGGCGAAATTTATTGAATTCATTTGTGGGATAACTAATGGGTAATGAGAAGTTTCTTTGCAAAGCCTCTTCATTGCTATATAGCAAAGTGCTACCTATTCTATTCAACTAAATAATCCTTCCACTATTAATAAAGATGCCAATGTTGGGGATCATGGCTAGACAAATCTAGCACCAAAGGCAAAGAATGTAAGAGTTTAACTAGATGGCTCTTTTACCTCTCATGTTTCCCTTTACAACATGCCTTGTGGATATACTAACTACCCTAATTTTACTTTGGTTACACCTTCTATGGTCACAATGTTTACTCCAAGATCTCTATTCATTGTAAAAGAAGACTTAGACATTTAATTGAGAGATATGCATATTAGATAAAGTTTTCCATTTTCAATGAATAAATATACTTCTTAAATCTTTTCTCTAAAGAACACGTGAACTTTCACTTCTCAACTCTAATTTTTCTATCACAATCTTTACCACGATTACGATAAAATACTTATATATCCTAGTATAAATTTAAATATCTAACAATTCCTAAAACTTATTTAACATTGATTTAGTTTTACAGAAAAACCAAATAAAGGTTGTCTTTTGAATAAATAAATATACTTATTAAAAATTTTTCTCTTAAAAACAAACGAAGTTTCACTTCTCAACACTTGTTTTCTTATCAACATCTTTACCATGATTATGATAAAGTACAAAGAAAGACAATTTATCTCAACATTGCACTTGAAAGTAAAACAAGTTAGATACAAATAAAATGGTTTTTCAAATTCTAGATATCAAATGAAAACAAACAAAATAAATATAAGATACATATAAGATGTAAGAAAAAAATAAAGAAAGAAAAGAAGATAATCCAAAGGACCATAATAACTAATATTGATAGGAATCCAATCTCTTAACTAATCACTCAAGCCAGTATTCACAAATTTCAGTCCTTCACAAGCAGGATGCCATCCAATTAACCGGCCAAGGACTAAGCTACCATTGTACAAACCTACAAGTTATATCATTTACCAACTTACGATAGTCCTATGACTATCATGTGCATTGAGGAAGAATTCAATGGTCCAACCTTAAATAATTTACTGAACCATCTTCAAGGGTACGAGTGGCATTAGCTAACCTAGTTATAGGGTCCGACCTGTTTACTTCAACCTCAACGTAGCCCATATACAAGCTATTCAATAGCCAACCTTATCCCTTAGGTCAGTTCAGTACAATTTTTTCTTCTTCAACTAGATATATCATTGATCCTACATCAACACGTATCACTGACAACTGACAATAATATGATTCAAGATTATTCCTTTTGCTTCTTTTTTTTTTTACCACTTTACCCTTTAAGATAGTATTACAATTGTATAAATCACTCTTTTGATTTGTATTACTTTATTTTTCCTATTTTATCCTATAATCTAGTGAACTTGTTATAAGTAGTCTACTCTTATGTAAGTCATTGTTTATCTATATACTCTTTGTTTTCTTATGAGTTTTTTCTCTTAAGCTATCTTCTCTTATCAACCCTTAGCAAAGGTTATAATGAGAAAACCTTAATCTTCTTCTTGGTGAGTCATATCCAAGTAAAGATTAGGTTGTACTCCATTTTAGTGGTGCACAATACCCACTTGAGTAGCTCACTTTAGCTAAAACTCTAGTTAAACCCATCACTGTTTCTTCTATATTTTGAAAGACCCACCCCTATTCAATTCTTGAGATTGATGTCCTTGTAATTCTTCCTCCTAGGCACATCATCTTACTTCAATATCAAAGCAAAGGTTATGGCAAGGGAAGTGTTGTGTCTACAAGTTGTAGTTAGTGCTTGTTGTTATGTATGTTCATGAAGATTGTTGGTATATAGTGTTTTGATTATTGGAGCATTGTGTCATTAAGAATACTCTTAAGTATTGTTGGTTTTCTAAGCTCTATATTGTTTGCAAGGACTGCAATTGAAGTATTGTGAGAGAATTTTAAATCCAAGTGTTTGTGGAGGTGTAAAAGATAATGAAAGTTATGCTCTTAGGGGCAAAAGGAATGTTAACCCAATCCCTAGATCTACAGACAAGTAACTACAAGAGCTAACCACTATAGTAGCTAATCTAATAGTCAAAATGGAAGGATTAATGTAGAACTAACCACTTAACGCTTTCTAAGAGTATGAACGAGCTAATCTAGGTAAAGAGAGAATGCATGCAAGATAAGGAAGGAGTAAACTTACCTTAGGATGATCAAAATGGTAAAGGATTTTAGAAAGATAAAGGATCCTGAAGGTGAGTTGAGTTAGAGGAAATTGACAAAGAAGTGGAAGATGACTTTTATTAGTACGGTGTAAGGGAGGTATAAGCTCTTAGAGGATTGAAGACTGTTAAAATGTGGATGCCCTTATCTACAGGTACTATAAATGCAGATGACTACCTGGACTAGGAAGATGAAGTAAATAAGTTGTTTAAAGGCCAAGACTATGATGCGACAACAAAGGTCTAACTAGCTACCTTAAAGTTTTCTAGGTATACGGCTCTATGGTGGAAGAATTTATTGAATGCCAAGAGAAGAAACAATGAACATAAGATTAGGTTGTAGATCTTGATGAAATGAATATTAAGGATAAGATCTATTCCTAAATACTACACACAAGAGGTGTTCAAGCAGTTTCAAACCTTGAGGCAAGGAAAGATGTATATAGATGATTATATTAAAGAATTTTAGATGTTGATGATCTAATGTGAAGTAGAAAAGCCAAGGATAATACTATAACTTGGTTCATATCCAAATTGAAATATTAAATTGTATATGGTCAAGTTGCAATATTTGAACACTTTAGATGATTCGATTCAAATGGATTAGATGGTTAAGTGGAAAAGGTGTAATAACCTGAACAAAGCACCAATATTAAGGCCAGCACCACTAAGCTGACCTATCAAGATACAACTTAAGGGAGATTGAGAAGGAGACTAATGTGGTTCAAATGCGGAGAGGAATGAGCACAGAAAAAACCAATACGGAAACGATATTGTTAGGGCTAACAATTCATGTTACTGTATCGTGAACCATTTCTGCATTGAAATGGGTTTGTATTTAGAAAACCTCAACCACTGACATGATTTCATAAACCGTATATGAAAACCTAAACCTATAACTCAATCCATTTAATAAGTATGTCTCATATCTGATTTAAACCCGTTTATCAATTAAAAAGTCATGCATAAATTTATAAAACACTTACAAATACAAAAGGAAAAGAGTGATAATAATATTTAAATTCTACAAAGATAAATGAAATAAGATCTTGATACTTAATATAGAATTGTAACAAAGACACAAGTCTTAGTGAAGTAAAGTCTTGTAAAATATAGGAAATCCGAAAATTTAAGTTTTACAACATCAGTAAACTAAGCATAACCATTACTTAAATGGATGTTACTACCAAAATCGATTTCCAAATTTATCACATTATTTGTCAGATCTTCAAGCGAGACAGTTAAAGAATCTACATATAAATTCGTAGCTCTTTACTTGTTTAAACTACGATACAATAAGAATAATATACAATTAGAAGTAGTGACTCTTATACCTTTAATTATGATCCCTAACCTCAAAAGAAGAAATTTATGCAACAAAATATAAATACAAATGAATAGATAACATACCTCATGTTCAGGTGGACACAAATTTATATGAGTCATACACATATTCATTTAAATTACGTTGTATCATGTTCGAGTCTCCCGAGTTAGATCCCAAATTGTTAACCTTAGATGTTGTAATTGACCCCAAGCAAAGGAGGGGATAGGACAAAGCTTAAGTCAAAAGATAAGCTAGATTGAGTGCTTTAGATGTCTTGACTTTATGCATATTGCATCTTAATATCCAAACAAAAGAATAATGATCTTGAAGGGAGAAGAGCTCAGCTTAAGATCGACAATCTTGATGTTAAGGAGAGAAGGAGAGTTTGGAGAAGGTCTTAAAGGAATATCCTGATGATGATGATGTTGTAGTTTATATTGAGTAGAATAATTAAGCATGGTTTTAAAGATGATGTTAAGCATAGCACCACTAGAAGAAAATGAGTAGAGAGAGAATTTATTCCATATCGAATATAAGAAGTATAGACACCTTATTTTTGTATTTTTTTTAATAGTTTTATTAAGCCAGAAATATAAAAAAAATATAAAAAAGGAAAATAAATAAATAAACGAAAATTGAAAATAATAATAATAACAATAAAAATCGAGTCGAATCGTTTAGGGTCGAATTAGATAATAGTGAGTAATCAATTTAATAAATTTTAAGTCGTTAAAATATTTTAATCCAGTCCGATATAAATCAAATTTTTTTATCTAAATTATATTGGGCTATAATAGACCTAGGATTTATTAAGTGAATTATTGGGCAAAATCAAATCGGACTGAATTGAGCTTGGAAAATAGAAAGCCTAAATTAAGCTAGGGTTTCTAGAAACTAGGTCAAATCTTTAAATCACCTAAATCGTATCTTCTATATCTGAGTTTATTGTCATATCTTTTGATATGAAAGATTCAGTAGTGTAAATTATAAATAGTGAGTTGGCAATGATGTTTGATACATTTTTACAATTATACACCCCCTACAGTTACAAAAACACAAGTCCACATCTACGAGTTGCATGAAATCTACACATATCTATCGACAGCTCACTTTAACTCAATCCCAAAACAGCGACCCAACCCAACGACAATCCCATCCATGCAAGTGCGACAGTAGTAGCACGTACATAGCCTAACGAATCCATGCCTAACACCACCAACGATCTAAACATTACTAAAATGAACACTGTTGGTCATTCACACCAATGCAAGTTTCATCAATCGAATCGTCATCGATGTCCAATTTCCTGTTTGATCCATCAACCATAGCATGCTATGAGAAGTTAGCTTGATGACCATGGTTGTTTTCTCCTAAGATCTAATTGCGATATATAAGTACCTAGATTTGACCCCCTTATTATTAGATAGGTATCTAGTTTTTAATTTAGTTTCATTAATCTTTTATATTTTGTATTTGTTAACATGATTAGGATAGTGACTAATATGATTTTTTTCTTTTAGGTTTTGGCGTTAATTTTCATTAGTCAGTTTTTTTAGCATGTTAGCATTTTTTAAATATATATACATATATATAATATTGCAATTTTTTTTTTTTTGCATGATTAGTATGATTTCATGAAATTGGTACTAACATGGGTATTTGCAGGGTTGGATATTAATTGCTTTTTCTAATTGGTTATTTTTAGTATATTTGATTAGGTGTTGCATTTTTAGGAAAATTTACTAATTTTGGCACGTGTTACATTTTTTAGTAAATTTTCATAAAAAAGGCATTCTTAGGTTGTTTTTTTTAGATATTTTTTTATCACTTAATTAAATTTTCATAAAAATTAAAAATCTTTACTAGGTATCTTTTTCATAGTTTAGGCTTTTTTTTTTAATGATTTAGGCGTCTTATCCATAATTAGGTATCTTTTTCATAATCAAGGTATCTTTTTTATAATTTAGGCATCTCATCCATAGTTTAGGTATCTTTTCATAATCTAGGTATCTTTTCCATAATCTAGATATCTTATCTATAGTTTAGGTATCTTTTTTTATAGTTTTCATAGTTAGGCATGTTTTTCATGATTTTGCCATCTTTTCTATTGTTGAGCATCTTATTCATAGTTTAATTATCTTTTCTACGATTTGAGTTTTTTTTTTTTTTCATGGTTTAGGTTGTTTTTCTATGGTTAAGGCATATTGTCAACAGTAATTGTATTTTTTTTTTCATAAAACGACACGTTTTTCATGATAATTATATATTAGAATAATTTCATAAAAGTTACATCTTTTATTTATTTCCTTAGTTAATTTTTTCTTATTTAGGTGCTTTAGGATTTTTTTTTTAAAGTTTTGTCATATAGTAGTTTTTCTAAAAAAAATAAAAAATACTAACTTAGTGTCTTTTTAAAAATTAAGTCTTTAGGTTTTTTTTTTTTTAATTAGGAATAAAAATTAGGTTTTTTTAGGATTTTTCTTAATAAAAATTAAATTGGTTAGAAAAGGTAAATTTAGCTCAATTTTCAAATTAAAAAAGATCAACCCACTCAATCTTTTCTAAAAAAAAAAACTACGTCGTTTTAATCTCGACTAGCGGGTACATAAGCACTTTCGGGGCAACTATATAAAAATAAAAATAAAATTTTTTTTTCCTTTTTCTTAAAAATTCTTAATAAAAAATAATAAAAATTCATTTTATTTGTATTTTGTATAGTTTTACATATCTTAGTATTTTTAGAAAAAATTATAAAAATAAAGCCAGTTAATTGATTTTTTTTTTTTATACGCTAACTTAGTCTTAATAGGTTAGCTCCCATACTTAGTTTTTCTGATTATTTTTCTAAAAATTATTTTCTTAAAAAATACGTAGATCAATGATTAAATTAGAGTTTTTCCATCTGAAAATCCTAATTTCATTTTTTTACTAGTTGAACTAGGTAATGACTTTAATTTTTTTTAAAAAAACATTTTTTAAGAAAAATATATTTTTTTAATTTTATGTCGAGTAATCTATATTAAACGAGCTCGACTTAATATGAATTAAATTAAGAAAAATTGAAATAGGGCTTAACAGAATTGGCGACTTCACTGGAGAAGCTTAGTGGGCTAGCTATGTAAAAAATAAAAAATTAATTAACGTGATTTTTTTTTCTTTTTTTAACTATATTGTAATGTGGTTATATTAATTGGTTTTTAGTAATGCAGGCATTAAGAAAAAACCAAGCCCAATGGGCTGGTATTGGGGATTTAGGGGGTTTTATTTATCAACAATCATTTGCGTACTTAAATGTGAACGGACTTAGGCCACCTTAGGAACTTAGGATTGGCCTCTATTATGTAATTCTCATGTCGCCAAGGTTTTTACCCCCACTTGGCAGTAATAAACTAACTTACTCAAGCTTTGATATAGCCCATCGAGTTTTTCTCCAGAAATTCTTGAAACTATAGAGCTTAAGACTCTTAGATTCTACCCTCCTGTATCATTGTAAAATAAAAAAAGGGTTAGTAATTTTCAAATTATAGGAGTTAGAAAAGAATTATTATAACCTGTAACTAATTGGCCCTTTTTTTTTCAAAATTTAATGCATATGGGCCTTATTTAAAAAAAATTTAGAAATTCATAAACTTATATATATATATATATATATATATAAAAGTTTACGCAAATATTGACTTATAATAATTCTATTCCTATAGTTTATTAATGACCACCCCTATTGCATTACATACGTATGTAGTATATTGCATCACATTTATTTTATATGTCATCTTGTGTAATATATGTGAGTCTTGTAAATTTTTTTTATTTCATAAGTAATAGGTTAAGTAACATAATATTTAATATAAAAGGCTCAAAATTATTAGTATTCTTCCTGTACCATAATGTGCCAATGTTAAAAAAAAAAAAAAAGAAAGAAAGAAATTCAGTATTAACTTATAAATTTTTTGTTGTCATGTAATTATTGAAATTAACTATGATAAAGATTATCATGAAACTATAATTTTTTTAAGACTTTCCAACAATTTTTTTTTTAAAAAAGAGGAAATTTCAAAAGATATTTTATGATGAAAAAAACCAATTTCATGATAATTTTTTAGTTAGTCGATTTCTATTGTAATATCCCACATGTACCATATTGTTAGGAACTAACAAAATAAAAAAAAAATCAAAAAAGACAAAAAGATTTAATCATCAAATTCCCATTGTAAATTATTTCTCATGTTAAAGTCATTAATCTTGTAAACGTCTAAGTTTTCATTTTTTGTATTTATCTATAAAGTTGTTACGTTCCCAATAAAGCTTTCTTTATGAGTCATCGCCCTTATGTCATTTTTTAATGAGTCTCTCATTGTAAAATAATTTCCGTTTCTCTATATTATCCTTGTAATTTAATCATCTTATGTCCTTAGTAGTTAATCCTAATGTTTCCAATTGTTTCTTAACTTTAGATTCATCGATATCAGTATTAGGCTTCTGTAACATAAAATCAACATTGATTTTTTCAATAAAAGTTAAAAAAAAAAAAGGAACAAAAAATAATGGTTTTCAAAATTAAAAACTTGATTTTTTTTTTTTAAAAAAAGAGATGGGATATAGTGTTGTTAACAAGAAGGGATTCTAGTAAGATTTGAAAGATTGCTTCTTAAGTGATCCAGCCCAACTTAAAACCTATGATCACTTGTTATCAAAACCAACACGTTTGAAGCTCTTAAACAAAGAATAGCCACAGTCGAAAGGGTTCTGAGCAAACATGTGAAGCAAGTCGAGACCGTAATCCATACCTAAGCCTAACAGTCTACTAACATACCATCTAAAGTAGATGAATCTAAAGAGCTGTAGGTTCATGACCCCACTATCAACATGATACAAGGATTGGAAAAAATGTTAGAAACAAATTTGACTAGTCAAGTTCAGAGGGCATGTTACTATCAAGGTCTAGAAAAAAGACTTGCAACTCTAGTAGAAAGGTTAGTAATATTAGAAGAAAAGCTTATGAGTACAGCAATGTCAATGGGTTATGTACTTAAGCAGCTCGAAAACCTATATCCTAATATGGATAGGACATCACAACCTAAGCATGGGGATGATTCAGGAAAAGAGAAGTCAGGAGCGAATATACCAATTGGTAAAGCCCAGAATCAAGACAAGCCTGTCCATAACAAGAGGAGGCGACTTATACAGTTTAAGATTCCAATTGTCCAAGTGTTTAAGCAATTGAGAGATGTAGGGCTACTACAAGTGAAAATGCAAGCCAAAGGATCATGACCCCAACGAATGGTGTGAATATCATGTGTGCCATATGGGGCATATCGTAGAAGATCACTGAAAATTGAAGCATAAGGTGTAAGATTTGATTGATGCCATGGTTATCTAACCAAATTTTTTAGAGATTGATGGGTCTATGAGCAGTAGTATCCCTAACCTAGGGGTATCAAACAGATAACCTTCAACATTGGGTATAAGAGTTTACTACTACTATCTAACCAAGTGGCTTACCATTTGAAGCAATTGAACATATCTCTATAAGATCAATTAAACTAAATGGGCTAAGTTCAAAGAAGTAATAGAAATGGGGGAAAGAAGTGAAAAATAGTTTTAGATCTTGTATTCATTTCTTTTAGAAATAATATTTCACTTTGGAGATAAAATTTATTTGAATAAAGTGTTTTTCTTGTGCATTTTTTTTTTCTATGATGCGTACTTAGCTCAACTTGGCAAGGGCATGTCATTGGCCCTTCATTAATGAAATATTTCATGCAAAACTTGGAACAAGCGAAAATGGATAAAGTAAATGTGAACTCGGACCTTAAAAACTTTCACCTAAGGGAATAGTGACACTTTACTTGAAAGGTTTAGGATGAAAGAAGGTAAACCATGTCTTAAACATTAACCCTAAACACACATGAGAGAGGAATGTCACAATGTAAGTACTTGAGCTCATTTCTTAAAGAGGTCTGTCTTGAACTTGGTGCATGTGTCAAAATGATGTTAGGCATTCATTTCATCATCCTTAAACACAATTATCCCTTGTAAACCCATTTGAAGCCTTTTAGAGATTTCTCTAAAAGTTAACTCTGCTAAGAACTACCCCACAGTAAGGTAATTAGGAGGTTAAGGTCATCAATCTAGAGAAAAGGAGTAAACTAACTTATGCTTACTTTAGTCATGCCAATTCATGAGCAAATATTGTTATAGATAATTCGATTTCTTTAAGATGAAGAAGAGTTTCAAATTATATACATCTCACTCAAGCCTATAGACTTTCTTAAACAATCCATGCTATATGCACTTCTCCTAAGCTTATACTCTTTGAACCTATAGTTTTAGTGCTTTGAATCCCATCAAGTGAAAACTCAACACTAGAAGATGACCACCTTAACAAAAAAAAAAAAAAAAAAAGAGAGAGAGAAATAGAAAAGAAAAAAAAGGAGAAAAAAGATTGAAAATAAGTAAGGTAATCACCTTCAAAGCATGAGTCAAATTTGCCAATAAGCTTGAAGTCTGAACTTGTAATGGTATCTAAAATCTAAACACTTTAAATTCCCAAGCTTAAAAGCGAAGCCCTCACTTTATGATCCCATCCATTATACCTCCCTTGATGAAACTCTTTTGACTAAAGAAATGGAATTAACTTAAGCAAAACCTACTTATGAAACTGGGGTAAGCCCATGTTTTGTTTCTCTTAGGTTCTTAGCTTATAAACTCGGGACAAATGATATATGATTTCCTTAAAATTGACCAAGGTATATTGATATCCATTTGCTCAAACCATTGACCAAAAGCCTTACATTGCAAACCTAAAAAAGACCTGATTGATTAACCAAAGTGTACCACTTACAAGATAGGCTATAATTTTTGGAATTGATGTTGAGAGTAAAAACAAACATATGAGAGTGCAAGGAAGTCTAGTTTAACTAAACATTTCAAATAATGGTATCTATCCCCTTAGTGGAAAATTGAAGAGTTGAGTGCTTTCTCAAAAATATGAATGGTCATTTATCCCAAGTTTGAAATTAGTGCTTCTAAAAAAGTTTAAAGATCATGAATTATACTTTAGGAAACAAGACTAAAAGAATGAGTGATCAACGGGTAAGGAGCGAACCAACCCCCTATTTGTGATCTTTAGAGTTTTTGAAACTTTTTTACTTATTAGCAACACAATTTTCCATCAAAGAGTGTTTTTTTTTTTTTTTTCATTTCTTGAAAAACCTTCTCAAAAGAGAAATGGAACCTTTTTTAAAAATTGTCAATAGAGATTTCTTAAAGAGAAGAAGTTAATATTTTCAAAGAATCATCAGAATCTCTCAAACTTAAGTCTCAGATTATTTGTCAAAACTCATTAAAGTCCCTGAAATTCATGGATCACTTACTCAAAGGAGTGTTGTCCTATCCTTAGCTGGGTTGCTTGCTTAATGAAGTGCCATCCAATCCTTTTTAGGATCGTCTGCTCAAAAGAGTACTGTCTTATCTTTGGTTAGAATTGCTTGCTCAAAGGAGCGCTATCATATTCTATAATTGGATCACTTGCTCATAGGAGCGCCATCTAGTCTTATCTTTTGTCAGATCACTTGCTTTGCTCAAATAAGCTTTGTCCTATCCTTAATTGGGTCACTTGCTCAATAGAGCACCATCCAATCCTTTCTAGGATCGCCTGCTCAAAGGAGCGATGTCCTATCTTTTGCTTAGATCACTTACTCAAAGGAATGTTGTCTTATTCCTTAGTTAGATCACCTACTCATAGGAGCACCATCCAGTCTTTTTTAGGATCGCTTGCTCAAAGAAGCGCTATCTATTCCTTTTTGAATCGCTTGCTCAAAAAAACGCTGTCCTATTTAGTCCTTTGTTAAGATCGCTTACTCATAGGAGCACTGTCCTATCTATTCCTTATTGGATCGCTTGCTCAAAAAGAGCACTATTCTATTTTCTTCCTTTTTAGATTGCTTACTCAAAGGAGCACCAGCCAATTATTTAAAAGATCGCCTACTCATGAGAGCGTTGTTTCATTTTGTCATCTTATCTTCAAAAGATCTATCTTTTCGAACAACTCATCTTGAAAGAGATCTATCCTCTTTGAATTATCCACTAAATCAAAATAAGTTTTTTTGAAATCTCGAAGACATATATCATCTTCGGATTATCCACCAAATCAAAACAAGTTTTTTTTTTTTTTAAATCTCGAAGAGATCTATTCTCTTCAAATTATCCACCAAATCAAAACAAGCTCTTTTTTGAAATCTCAAAGAAATCTATTCTTTTCGGATTATCTACCAAATTAAAACAAGTTTTTTTTTTTTTTAAATCTCAAAGAGATCTATTCTCTTCGGATCATCCACTAAACCAAAACAAGTTTTTTTTTTTTTACATCTCGAAGAGATCTGTTATCTTTAGATCATCCACTAAACCAAAACAAGTTTTTATGAAAGCTCGAAGAAGTCTATCTTCCTTAGATTATCCTCCAAACCAAAACAAGTTAATTAGGCCCCTTTAAAACTTTTTCCCTATCCTTCCAAGATAGGTAGCTTAAATCTTTAACTCTATCCTTTCAAGATAAGCCTTCTAACTTTTGCCCTATCCTTTCATGATAAGCCCCTTATCTTTTACCCTATTCTTCTGAGACAAGTATTCGTTTGCCCCACCCTTTCCAAGATGGGCTATTATCCTTTACGTCGACCTTTCAAGTTGATATCTTTCTTTAAAATAAAACACAATTTAGCTAATCAGTTCAAAATAGGGTTTAGCAAAAATGGGCATCTCTATCGTCTTCATAGCGAAGTTCTAATCAAACCTTACTGCAAAGAGTGATAATTGTAGACACCTTATTTTTGCCTATTTTTTTAGTAGTTTTATTGAGCCAGAAATATAAAAAATAATAATATAAACAAATGAAAATAATAAAAAAAGTAATAAATAAATGAAAATTGAAAAAAAATAATAACAATAAAAATCAAGTTGAGTTGTATTGAGTCGAGTTCAGTCGTTTAAGGTTGAATTGGATAATGGTGAGCGATTAATTTAATAAATTTTAACTCGTTAAAGGATTGGGTTTCGTTAAAATATTTTAATCCAGTCCGATATAAATTAGATTTTTTTTATCTAAATTATATTGAGCTATAATAGACTTAGGATTTATTAAGTAGATTATTGGGCTAAATCAAATTGGACTTATTTGGGTCTGGAAAATAGAAAGCCCAAATTAAGCTAGGGTTTCTAGAAATTAAGTCAAATCTTCAAAGGATCTAAATTATATCCTTCGTATTTGAGTTTATTATCATATCTCTCGATACGAAATATTTAGTAGTATGAATTATAAATAGTGAGTCGGTGGTGACGTTTGATACGTTTTTACGATTACACACCCCCTACAGTTACAAAAACACAAGTCTACATCTACGCGTTGCACGAAATCTACACATATCCATCGATAGCCCACTCCAACTCAATCCTAAAACAGTGACCCAACCCAATGGCAATCCCATCCATGCAAGCGCAATAGTAGTAATACGTACATAACCTAGCGAATCCATGCCTGACACCACTAACGATCTAAATAGTACTAAAATGAATACTATTGGCCATTTACACCAAGGTAAGTTTCATAAATCGAATCATCATCGATCTCCAATTTCTTGTTTGATATGTTGATTGTAGCACACCAGGAGAAGTCAATCTGATGGCCATGGTTGTTTTCTACCCAAGATTTAATCGCGATATGTAAGTACCTAGATCCGACTGCCTTATTATTGGATAGGTATCTAGTTTTAATTTAGTTTTATTAATCTTTTATTTTATGTATTTGTTAACATGATTAGGATAGTCACTAATATGATTTTTTTATAGGTTTTGGCATTAATTTTCATTAGTTGGTTTATTGGCATGTTAGCATTTTTTTTAATATATATATAATATTACATTTTTTTTCGCATGATTAGTGTAATTTTATGGAATTGGTACCAACATGAGTATTTGCAAGGTTGGATATTGATTGCTTTTTCTAATTGGTTATTTTTAATATATCTGATTAGGTGTTGCATTTTTAGGAAAATTTACTAATTTTGGCATGTGTTGCATCTTTTAGTAAATTTTCATAAAAAGGGTGTTCTTATGGTTTTTTTTTTTAGATATTTTTTTATCACTTAATTAGATTTTCATAAAAATTAAAAATTTTTAGTAGATATTTTTTCTATAGTTTAGGTTTTCTTTCTACGATTTAGATGTCTTATCCATAGTTAGATGTCTTTTTCATGATTTAAGCATCTTTTCCATGATCTCAGCATCTTAGGCATCTCGTCCATAATTTAGGCATTTTTTCCATAGTTTATGTATTTCTTCCATAATTAAGCATATTTTCTATGATTTTAATATCTTTTCTATTGTTAGACTATTTTTTCCATGGTTTAGGTTTATTTTCCATAGTTAGGCATATTGTCAATAGTAATTGCATTTTTTTTTTCATAAAACGACACGTTTTTCAATGAAAATTGCATATTAGCATAATTTCACAAAAGTTGCATCTTTTATTTCTTTCTTTCTCATTTAGGTGCTTTAGGATTTTTTTTTTTTAAGTTTTATCACATAGCAGTTTTTCTAAAAAAAAAAAAAAAATACTCAGTTGGTGTCTTTTAAAAAATTAAGTCTTTGGGTTTTTTTTTTAATTGGAAATAAGAATTAGGTTTTTTTAAGATTTTTCTTAATAAAAAATAAATTGGTTAAAAAATATAAACTTGACTCAATTTTCAAATTAAAAAAGATCAACCTACTAAATCTTTTCTAAAAAAAGAGAACCATATCAGTTTGATTCTGACTAATAGATACTTAGACACTTTTGAGGCAACTGTATAAAAATAAAAAAAATTCTTTTTTTTCCTTTTTCTTAGAAATTTGTAATAAACAAATAATAAAAATTCATTTTATTTATATTCTGTAAATCTTTATATGTCTTAGTATTTTTATAAAAAATTATAAAAATAAAGCTTGTTAATTGATTTTTTTTTTAAATTTTTATATAGTAACTTAGTCTTAATAGGTTAGCCCTCAAACTTAATTTTTCTAGTTATTTTTCTAAAAATTATTTTCTTAGAAAATACGTAGATTAGTTGCTAAATCAGAGTTTTCCCACCCAAAAACTCTAATTTTATTTTTTTTACTAGTTGGAGACTCCAATTTTTTATTTTTTTTTTAAAAAATTTCCTTAATTTTATGTTAAGTAATCTATATTAAGTGGGCTAGGCTTAATGTGAATTAAATTAAGGAAAACCGAAATAGAGTTTAACAAGATGAAAAGAAATTTATGTGTTTTAATCATTGACGGTAGGAGCTGCATCCTTGGTGAACCAACTGAAACCGTTAATCATCAAGCATCCTCGACTTTAGAAGTTACATTAGTCAAGGAGCCTTGCATGCTATGGACCAAGTGCAAGTGCCAATGCCAATTATAGGGAATAGATACCAAGATGAGGTCTTATACGACATGTTGAATTGTGCTTCACAAATACTACTCGACCGATATTGAATGTTCAACCGTTGAGTATTATATGATGGATATTGCAACACTTATGCATGCTAAAAGGATGACAAGAAAGTTACCCTACATTTTATGACACCTAGAGAAGTATATGAGACTCAAACTCAGATCATCGAGCTCAAATGAAGACTATATATGGAAGGATAGAACTAAAGCAAGTTGTAAGCTCTAGTGAACCAATGTACTTGATCTTAATTAAGAAGTTGATGAAAGTAATTGACCTAGATTCAATACCTAGCTAGTTGAAAGAACTATTAAAGGAATTCCAAGAATTATTTCTTTAGGAGTTGCCAAATTGGTTACCTCCATTATAAGGGATTGAACACAACATTAACTTGTAGGTAGGTACTGCTTTACCTAACCAACTTGCCTATTACATGAACTAAAAGGAAGCTAAGGAACTAAAATGTCAAGTGAACAACCTAATTGAGAGAGGGTATCATGGAGCTTGTATTTTTTGTTTTCAATTTCCTTAACCTCATTAGTATTAAACTCTAACTCATTTAATATTAACTCTTGATTAAAGGTTAAGGAAAATTTAGTTTTTCTTAAAAAATTAAAAATTTCAAAGTCACTACCCAACTAAGTTCGAGAAAAAAGTTGAGTTAGAATTAGTTAAGTAGATTGATTTTAACTTAGCAACTAATATGTAAGAAAATGATTTTTGAAAAACAAGAGATTTTTAAGTTCAGCAGCTAACCTATTAAACTCAGACATATGCCACTTTTAACATTCCAAATTTAAGTTTCTTTTTGCAAAATACCCTTCTAATTCATATTTACAAGAAAACCAATAAATAAGACTATATTTACTTACAAAAAATGAAGAAATGTGAAAATCATTTGGAAAAGGGAAAAATAAATTTTTCACATATTTTAAGTCATCTCATAATTGCATATGAGTGCCTATATATCTACCATTTGGGATCATACTTTTATAGCTTATTTTATAAAAATTTTAATATGTTGGTCTCTTTAATTTGAAAATAGTCGAATTTATGTTTTTTTTCAATTTATTTTTCTTTACGAAAAATTCTAAAGGGGTCTTACTCTTTTTAAGTGTTTACTTATTTGAAAAATTCTAAAGGAATCCTAACTTTTGAAAAATTCTAAGTGCCAAACTATTTCACATTTCTTCATTTATTTATTTTTGTTAAAAAAATTGAAAAATAGAAGGCTTTGTAAAAAGGGAACAAAAGAAAAAGTTCAAATAAATTAAAGAAACCTTTTTATCATTATTCATCATTTTTTTTTGTGTTTCATTTTCATTTTTTTATTATCTTTTCCTCTTTCTTTCTTTTTTTTTTTTTTGGTTTCCTTTTATAAAATAAGAAAAAGCAAAAGGAAAAGAGGGGAAAAAAAAAAGAAACAAGAAATACAAACGAAAGAGGGGTCGAACCAAGAATTGAGTGTAGGTTAGTGATACGAGGCAAGCGCACCTATCAATTTTAATATAGCGGATATGAGTCCGAGTCGATCCCTCAGAGATTTTGAGTATTAATATTAACTTTAGCTTTATTATCTAACCGAAAAATTATGATAAATTGAATGAATTAAAAATACTGAAATTAACAACTAAACTACTTATGAGACTTAATTACGCAAATTAGAAAGCAATAAAACTACGAACGACTTCAAGAAATTAATAACGTATTTAGGAATTACTTTCCATAGTGTTTAACATGTAATCTTTTAAAATATATTCAATTTAGTTTCTATAATTCTTGACCGGAGGGATTCACAATTAAAGCTAATATCTTTCTCAAGCATATTAACCCTAATCCTAAATTATTTACCGGAATCTCTTCACTTAGTAATATAACTTAGAATTGCATTAATGTATAATGAATTCCTATACAAACAATCAACTTTTCCGAAAGAAACATGTATCTTATCTCTAAGTATACATGTAATTCTCTCCAATTATGCTAAGATCTAATTACACATGCAATTTCTCAATCAACATGCATAATATCATATATTGATACTCTAGAATTATCAATCTATAACTAAACGACATAATTGAATCAAGAAAAGATAGAAACTTTCTTGAAATTATAATTCAATCCAAGGGTTACATGAAACCCTAGGTTCTATAATCCAAAATACTTGAATTCTAAGCTATCATAACGAATCTAAAAACGAGTTCCATCAAAAATATAAAATAAAGCATGAAAACCCCTCTTGATTTGATGAATAATCTCTCTAATCTTGAAATCGATGTTGTTCTTGCTTCTTGATTGATGTTCTTCTTAAGTCTCCTCCCGTCTCTTGTGTCTCTCTGTTTCTGTAATCTCCCTTTTTTAAACCCTAAGATCTCCTTATATATGTGTATTATACGGATTCTATTTTCGTCACCAGACACGGCCGTGTCCCCAAGTCGTGTAACTTTCTGCACAAAGGCAAAATTTCTACACAACTTCAAAATTTCATAACTTCTTCGTTTGAACTCGGAATTGAGTGAAACTTGATTCCTTTTCTTCATTTTCGAGCCTAGAACACGTTTAAACCCTGAAATCAACATTTTACTCAATTAAGTATCGATTTCTTTAAAGAAAACAAAAAATGTAAGGGAAATACCATAAAATCACCATATAAAATATGTTTAAAATTAGAGTTATCAGTTAGATAGGGGTCAGATGTAGGTCAAAGATTGTTCAAATCCAATTTTACAAGTTGGATTGAGAGCTTCTATTTAAGCTATGTTCGGGTCAAGCAAAGTAGCAACTGAAGGACATGAATCAAGCGACTATACTGAGAATTTTGAAGGGGAAAAACGATTTTCATGGGGTTCTCATTGGTAAAACTTTGATTGGTGATAATGTTATGATGTTTGGTGGTATATTTGATGGTGGTGGAAGGTAATCAGTTTGGGTAGTTGCACACAACCGTGGTGGTGTTTACTACAATACGAGATGAGGTCAGGTCTTATGTTTTCAAGTGTAGGGAATTCGGCCATATGGTTATTTTGGTTTAGGGAGTGGTGGTTCATGGTGTTTCACTAAGAGAGTGGGTGGCGATTAGGGTTTTGGTGGTGGTGATTGGTTCTCCTATTGTGGGGCACAACCAAGAGAGATAGGGGCGACGTTAGAGAGCTTAGTACTTGGGGAAAGTGTTAGTGGCTGTGGCTTAAGCTCGATTGCTCAAAAAGCTTCGAGCTTGAGTAACATCTAGAGAGAGAGAGAGAGAAAGCAAACGTGTAGAGAGAGAAAGAGAGTTGGAAGTTGTGATTTTAGTGGATTTAAGGGATGAATAATGATGGGAATCGAAGATTAGACCCTTACTTATACTTTTTCAAACTTGATTTTGATTGGAAAGTCTAAAAATGAATCAATTTACAATCTTCAAATTAATGGGTATCTGATGAACATGAATGTGAATTTATCATAATCTACGTTAATTTGGATGAAATAAATGGTCAAATTGTAGTTAAGGATCTTTAATCTTACTAAAAATGCTTAGAAACAAGTTTGATTTTTACTAGAAATGAGCATAATTGATCAAATCGACTTAAAGCAATATTTGCATAACAAAATTTTTTTTTTTTTTTCAAAATTTAAGTCCCATTTTGATCCTCGAAATGATTGTATAAGGACAAATTCTTAGGCTTTATTTAGAGTATCCCAAGTATATTTCGTGAATTCACCATTAATTTGGTGAAATTGCAAAGAAAAAAAGAATAAAAAAGGCCTTGAAAGTGGACACCTCACATGCATTCCTAGCAAGAAAGGGAAGGAATGAGTAGGAAGTAATGGAAAATGGGCATGTTTGGCCATAGGAGTAGAACCCAGGTCATTCATAATATAAATCAAAGTGCTTCACCAAATGGGCTATTGGCCAGTATCTTGCTTCTTTTGTAACCTAAAAACATATATTAACTAAACTTATGTAGCCTATAATTGAATACTCAACTTTGTCCAAGCCTAAACAACTCCAAAATTGACCATTATTATTTCTAAAATTATTCTACCATATTTTAAATTGACTATTACTTCCTAATAATCTACTTTATCCTAATTTAACTATTATTCTAATAATTATCCCTATTTACTAAAAAATCACTTCCTTATATAGATATATATATATATATATATATGGTAATTTTTGAACTTTTATTGTATCTTTTAATTTTCTAATTTTTTTTTAACTTTCAATAAGGACCCTTTCCCTTTATTTAAAAAAAAAAATCTTAAAAATTATAGGGGGCAAAAATGAAGTATCTATAGGTATGTAAGGGTGAGCATAAGGCCCTATGTTGTGCCCATATCGTTATTACCCAAGAAAGATAGCTCTTGGTAGATGTGTATTGATAATTGAGCTATTAATTGCATTACCATTAAGTATAGATATATGATCCCTATACTAGATTATATGTTGGATGAGCTACATAGAGTTTGGATATTTTCCAAGATTGATTTGAAATTAGCTATCACTACATCTGCATGTAACTACGCAAAGAATGTAAGATAGTCTCCTAGATACGTTAGAAACTATGGACTATCATACCTTTCGGGCCAACTAATGCGCTAGCATGTTTATAAGGCTCAAATACCATGTCATGCGCAACTTGTTATGCGAATGCATAGTAATCTACTTTGGTGACGTTCTAGTCCATAATAAGAACTTAGCACAATTTTAAGCGTTTGAGAATAGTGTTTGAAGTTTTGTAAGTTGAAAGGCTCTATGGCAGCCTAAAGAAGTGCATGTTTTGTTAACCTGAGGTGATATTCTTAGGTTTTTGTTGTTATGTGAGATGGAGTTCAAAAGGGTGAGAAGAATGTAAAAGCTCTAATAAGTTGGTTGACCCCACAAAGTGTACCCAAGGTTAAGAGTTTCTGTGGGATTACTTCTTTAGGTGGTTTATTCGCAATTTTAGCACTATTGTATTGTAACCCTATTGACCAAGCTAACCAAGAAGAATGTGGAGTTCAATTAGAATAGTCAAGCTCATAAGAGCTTTGAAAAGAACAAAGAGAAGCTCACTATTGCTTTAGTCTTTACCTTACCTGACTTTAAGAAGGTCTTTGAGCTGGAGTGTAATGTATTTGATGTTGGTATAGGTGCCATGCTAATTTAAGAGAATCACATACTTTAGTGAGAAGCTTACTAAATCGCCCTAAACTACTCAGTTTATGACAAAGAATTTTATTCTTTAGTTCAAGCGCTCGCTGTATGGCAACATTATTTGTTACCTTGTGAATTCATCATTTATACTTACAATGAGTTGTTGAAATATTTGAGAGGTCAATAGAGATTGTCATGAAGACAGACAAAATGAATTAAGTTTTTAGAGAGTTTTTCTTAGATGATTGAGGCTAAGAAAGGCAATACAAATGTTATGGCTGATGCCTTATCAAGAAGACATGTGTTGTAAGCCCCATACTTACACAACTAGGTTCCAAGTAGATGATTTAGAGTGTTCAAGAAGGTAACTTAATTAAGATAAAAATTTATAAATAAATTAGTAATATTAGTCAGGGAGACCCCATAAGCTTAGATCTAAGGAATAAAATAAAATATTAAAAATATAACTAAGATAGTGAAAATTTACCAAATTATTATACATGTATTAGAAACGTACAAATTAGGCATCGTTAGTTAATGAATTTTTAGAGATAAATTATATAGGTAATAAAATTATTAATGAATGTAAAATAATACGTAGAAGATACGTATATACATCGGATATAATTATTATATAAATATATGTACCCGTAATTACTAAAAATACTCGAATATATAAAAATTTACTAAATTAATGAAATAAAACAAAGAAAATTTTATTCAAAATTGCATGGCAACCAGAAAAATCCCCCATGATGTGTATCTAGCTAGAATGGACAATGGAATTTAGACAAAACCAACTTTGAACACCAATACAGTTAGCTAACACTTATTCAAAGGAATAAAAAGCTTAAATCACCCTTAAATCTCTATAAAAAATAGCAATTGCTTTTCTTTTGAAGGTTTGGTCATTTGGAAGTGGAAAAAAAAAATTATGCAATAAATTGTAAGGGAGAGTAAGTAAGGAGGAAAATTGTAAAAAGAAAATTGCATAAAATAAGATGTTGAAGGATTTATGAAGACAACTACCACTTAGGAGTGAAAGGAGGCCATCACTTGAAGGAGTGGCCACTGCCTAACTTGGCTGATACACTTCCCTTCCCCTATGATGGCCATAGCACCAAGTTATGGTAAGTGATTGAACTTACTTGATTTTAACTAAATATTAGTAAAAATAGTAGATAACCTCCAAAAATTTTGAAACTTAGTTTTCCTAAGTATTTTTGCATGAGAAATTTAAATATTGATTGAAATTTTGAAATTTTGAGTGTTAATATAGGATCCTTAAGAAAGACATCCCAATAGCTAAATTTTGATCGCATTTTTAAAAATCCAATTGTTGCAGTTTCAACTTAAATTATTACGAGCAAACTCTTAAAAGATTATATTTTGATGCTATGTGGTAAGATTTTGAGGAAAACTTAGTTTTCTACAAAATAATGCGTTGGAAGTAAGTTTTTCTAAAAAAAGCTACGTTAGATTTTCATAAAACTATGTTTTAATCTATATTCATCAACATGCAACAACTAAAAGTGAGTAATTTGAAGTTTTAAGTTGAGTATTTTTGGGTTTAAGTTGAAATTTAGTAACATGTAAGCTTAATTTTAAGGTTTCCTTAAGAAATTTATATATATGTGAAGTTTGAATAAAAAAGTGTAATGAGTGGCTATAGAAATTGAGTTGTTATCATGTTGTAAATACAAGTTTATTATAGTATTATAACTCAGGGTAAGTTGAATTTAAGTATATTGTTGGGGTTCTACATCAGAGTATCTAGAGGCTTAAGAGTGCATTTGCTATTGGTTGTAACTTAGATGTTTTGTATGCATGCTATGTGTGTAACTAAAATATTAATATGTGGAGGGAGTTGAACTCCTTGGAGTGCTGTTTTGCATGATTTCACACTGTTTGGTTTGCTTAAAGCTTACTTGACCACCTTTAAGTGAAACTAACCAAAATCCGATCTTGAATCTAACTGGACATGCATAATAGCTCATTAGGGAAAACGATTAAGAGTGTCAAACCAAATACTAACTCCTTTAATGAGGATAACTGAAACGGTCTTTTCTCTACCCTTAGTCAAACTAAATGACAAGAGATGAGATCATGGCAAGGTTAGGGACAATGGTCCGAAGATAGTCTTGGGACGAGAGTATTCTCTATTGCACAAGCTTGTGTTTGGTTTAATTTGACTTGCATTGAAACTTCTCAATAAAAAAAAAAAAAAAGTAGATGCGATTTCTCTAACATCACAATAGACTAGATAACATTGGATAACATTGTGGAATGTTTCATATGACCATTTGCATTGCATTTCATCAAAAATTGATAACTTTACTTGTATTTGTATTATACTCTTCTATCTTTGTCCCATTTATTAAGCTAGTCATGCTCACATCCTAATAAATTCTGTTATAGGTACTAATTAAAAAATAAAGATGCAGTGATACAGCCAACTATAGGTCGTGAAAGGTTAGGGAGTAAGGAGACATATGAAGATTGTTAAAAATGAATCACTTTGGAAGTTTTTATTCTTTTAGGAAACTAATTAGTCTCCTTAGGTGACCACTAGTTCTCTAATGATTATGTACATATGTGTCTAAACCTGTGGCTTTGGAAATTTTTCTTTGAAAATGAAGTTTTTTTTATCTTAATATGTTATGTAAATATAAATCAAGTACTCAAATGTATACTACAAGTTTTCTTGTATAAATATTTTAAAGGAAATACCATAAGTTCTACTTATAATAGATACCTTGTTAGACGCTTCAAGCTGGTTAAGTTGTATTCGCCTTGTGTAGGATATATCTATAATAATGGCCATGAGATCAACTTCTATCTTAAATTAGTTTATACGGTGAGATTGTTACAACTTCACTTATTTGGGGCATGGCATGTATTGTCACTACTTTATATTCCAGACTAGGTTTTAGACTAGTGATTGAGCAATGTGATCAAGATAATTATTTTGGGCCTCTTGTGGCTAAGTGTAAATCTAGTGCAAACATAGATGGTTTCTATGTTATTGAGGGGTATTTTTTTTTAAAAAGGACCACTTATATATAGCAATAAGCTCAGCTAAGGAGCCATTAGTCTAAGAAGCCATGCTAATGGTGTGTCATGGCATGACTAGGTAAAGAGGAATTTCGAGCTATTAAAGGAGCATTTCTTCTAGCTAGGGATGATGAAGGATGTCCACTAAGTGCTAGAAAGGTGTACAATTTGTTAGAGGGCTAAGGGAAGAAAGGAACACTTTAAAGAATACATACTACTGCCAATACCAACTCAGCCATAAACCAACCTAAGTATATACTTTGTCCTAAGATTGCTAAAGATAGCTAGAGAGAGAGAGATTCAATTATGGTGGTCATAGATCTATTTAACAAGATGACCCATTTCATTTCCTCCTATAATATGGATGATGCTTTATCTGTTGCTAACTTCTTTGTGTAAGCGATCATGTGGTTACATGAAGTACCCCATAGCATCATCTTGGACTAAGATACATAGTTTTTGAGCTTCTTTTGGAAGTGCTAAGGAGAAGGGTTAGCACCAAGCTAATGTTTAACATGCTCACTACCCTCAGATCAATGGTTAAATTAAGGTTGTTAGTCGAACCTTGGGTGCCTTACTTTGAGTTATGATTGGTAAGAACCTTATAGGCCGGGACTTATGTCTCTGTATTATTAAGTTTGCTTACAATAGGTCTACACATAGTTCGACTAATAAGCCTCCATATAAGGTCATGTACAAGAGCAATCCAACCTCACTTATGAGTTCACTATCCATCACAACCTCAAAGGAGGAGAACGTAAGTGGTGTCAACAGGTCGCAAGAGATGTGAGAGCTCTCACAAAAGGTTTTGTAGCATTTCGCCAAGACTGCTAACAAATAGTAAGAGAAAAGGAACCTTGGACAAAAGGCCATTAAATTCTAACCATGAGACTTAATATGGATCCACCTATATAAGAATAGATTTCCCAACTATAGAGCCAACGAGTTATCATTTCAAGCAGATGGACTAATCTAGATCCTTCAAAAGATCAATGGTAATGTCCATAAGCTAGAATTCCCTAAAGGCTATGGCATATCTTCGACCTTCAGCGTTAGCAACCTAACTCCTTATGTTTTCAATGATGAAAAGCGTGAAGGCTCACTTAATTTGAGATTGAATCATCAACAACCCTGAGGAGTTCATAAGAATCCAACCTATAGACCATTCAATTAAGCTAGCATACATGGACTTCAAAGCATCACAAGGAGGATCCTATCCAATCAACTAGCCAAAGACAAAGTTTCCATCATACAAACCTAAGAGCCATATCATTTGCTGACTTACACGGTTTAATGACTATTATGTTTTTTTAGGAATACTTCAATGTCTAACCTAAAAGAGCTTACTAAGCCATCTTTGAGGGTATGAGAGACATTAGCCAACTAAGTCGTGGGATCTAACTTGTTTATTTCAACCTCCTTACAACTCATATACAAATGATTCAACAACCCTCCTATTCACCTAACCAACCTCACCCCTTAACTTAGCCCACTATAATTTTGTCTTCTTTTGCTAAAAGCCAATCTTGCATTAGCATATATCACTCATAACTTACAGTAACATTATTCCAGATTATTCCTTTTGCTTTTTTACCATTTTACCCTTATAGGATAATATTATAACTATATAAAGTACTCTTTTGATTGTATTACTTTCATTTTTCCTATTTTATCCTTTAACCTAATGGACTTATTGTAGTCCACTCTTTTGTAAGTAGCGCATCATCTATATATGAATGTAGAATATATACTTAGTTTTCTTATGAGTTTTACTCCCAAGTTATCTTCTCTTATCAAGCCTTAGCAAAGGTTATGGTGAGAAAACCTTAATTTTCTTCTCGATGAGTTATATTCAAATAGAGGTTAGGTCGTGCTCTATTTTAGATGTGAGTAATATCTACTTAAGTAGCTTAGTTTAGTGAAAACCTTACTTAACCCATCATTATTTCTTCTACATTTGGAAGGACCTACCCCTAGTTAGTTTTAGGGATTAATATCCTACGGATTCTTCCTTCTAGGCACATTAAATATTATTTCAATGTAAAAACATAAGAAGAGAAAAAAAAATCATAAGTCATATATGGTACAATAAAAATTATAGATTTTATAAGATACATGTTTCAAGGTAATTAGAAGGAAACATATATTAGGTTTTGATTTTGGATTTTTAAAACTTATACCTATGAGTGGTAAAAGAGCTTTCTATCTTGTCCCAGACACATATAAGCTCGAGCAAGTGCTTAAGCATAGGTATGCTTGAGATGTCGCATACTAAGCTTCATGTGCTAGGTCCCTTTAACATGGAAAATGTCTTTTCCAAGTTGTATTACAATATTGATGAAGAGAGGTTACAATTGAAAAAAAGTTCCTAAGAAACCAATAAAGTGCATGGATCTAAAAGTAATGGAGTAGTATTCTTACTAGGAGATGAGAAGTGGCTACAACTGGAAGAACTGTGACAACTTTAATCCAAGACCAACTTAAACAATTATTCGAGAAAATGGTGAATATTTCTAAGCATATGAGGAGTATCACACTTGCATAGTGATAATTCTATAATATGTTAATGTGTGGTAAGGTCACTATAGTTGGCCGATCATTTGTAGTAGGTATGCTAATTGACCTAAGAGACATTTTGAGCTGATGACATATGGAGGGATGTCGTTAGGAAGAAGTATGGGAGGAAGGATGGGTAAACTCGATATCTTGAATATGCACGTGTAATGGCAGATCAAACTCAGTGTCCTTGATTGTTCTTAATCAAATTGCTTGTTTGATTCTCTTTAAAGTGATCCTAGCAGAGCTTTGATGCTTGTCTTAAGCTTAACATTGTTCTGAATGAATTAAATGAGAAGAGAAGCCTCATATTTATAAAGTTTGGATATTAATCTTGTTTGTCGAATGACTTTAAGATAAATGACTGAAATTGAGTTCTTTTATTGAACCTTATCCTCTCTTTAGTCTTTATAGGCTTGGATATAGGTCTAGATATGCTTAAGGTTTTTGTTAGCTAAAGAAGATCTATTATTATTATTTGGCTTAAAGACCAATTGAGCCTTCTCAAGGTCCAATAAGCCCAAATGAAGCCTAAATAGGCCCAAAAAAACTATTTTCGAGTCTATTTTTTACACATAAGATAACTGAGCAAGGCCAATAATAGAATATTCAGTCCGATGATCCTCATTTTGAACCTACCAAATCAAATCTCCTTAAAACATCCCTAAACGAGTCAATTTCCCAATCTCTATCTCTAGCTAAAGATATCGACTTATAACATTCAATTGAGTTAAAAGTTCAATTACCAAAATGACTCTCTATGTATAGATACCAAATAGAGATGTTATGTAATAAAATTTACATGGTTTCGAGATCATCCACCACATCCTCGATATCCATGGGATTCATCTTCTCTTCTCCCTTTGCCTCAACCTTTTCCTTCATGATATTTGATTTTCTTTTTGTTATATTTTTTTCGATTAATCTTTTCTTTAACCTATAAATTGTAATTATTTCTTGTAAATAAGATAGTAAATTTAAATTAATAATATAATTTTCCGATAATTTTATGCATAATGATTTATTAATTGCACGCAAAGAAAAAAGTATTTCATGTTTCAAATATATATATATATATATATATATAACATTTATAGAAACAACCAAACCTTTCTAAGGCGCACTGACTACTTTTGCACGACATGAGAATAAATGGGTGACATTGGTACGGGGGCTATAAAAAAACAAGCATGATAGGTTTAGGCATTGTAATAATAAAAAAAAAGACAAAAGAAAAAAAATAAGAGGCAGCACGGATATGAGATGCATCATAGACACAATCCATTTAGCACCGTTATTTGTACAGTAGAAAGTATTGTCCTACAAATATTTGGTCAATCATTCCACTCTATTCATTACTTTTACTTGTTACAATGTATGAACTTGCAGAAACGCTCCAAATGATGAATGGAGAGCGTGAGACAACCTTTGTATTTATGATACTTTAGTGAGAGTCGACCATCTTGTCACTTGGATGGTGATACAAAGTATATTCTAACTCTTGTTGGGAGGGAAAACATATTGGGAGGAAGGAAAAGAAAAAAAAAAAGTTATACTAAATAAATATTTACGTTATGATTATAAATATAGTCATCATTTTTTAAGGCATGTAATTTATTTGCAAAAAATTATGAATAGAAGGCGAATGATCTATGATAAGTTTGTTAACAAGATAATTATTTGTCTGAAACATTCTATTGTAAGAACCAGTTAAATGTAAAATATAAAATAGCAGTTCAAAACAAGTATTATCATTCTTCCATTTGATTGACCTTTTTTATTTTATATACATACATATATATAAACATACTTATCTTTTTAAATAAGATAGAAGTGTATTATAAAATAAAATATTGGGACATTGTCAAAATCAATTTTTGAACTTTAATTCTTTTGTTTAAAATTTTACACCTAAAGTTTACAATTGAACTGCCACTTATCAATGAGTATCCAAAATTTGGATATAATTTTGATATTGTTCCATTAAAAAATTTAACATATAAATGAGAGTAAGCTTTTTTTTCATCTTAATTTTCATCTAGCTTTATCTAAATCTTGGCAAAGCTCAAGGAAAATGTAATGTGTACTATAATAAAGGTGGAAACGCAGGACAAGGGATGAAAACAGATAGTTTCTCTCCATTGTTTAAGATAAAAGAATGAAAACGATTAGAAGCCTAAGTAAAATTATAAATAACCCTAAAGGAAAATTTAACAAGATAAAGCAAAGATATTCTAACATAACATTCATTTCATTCCTTTTATTTCATTCCATTCCTTTCATTGTTTCTACAAAAATACGAAAAAAAATATTTTTATTATTATTTTTTTTTCTCATGGATAAATTAGAAACTATATCAGCAAGACGTGAGCAAAAGTCAAGGGGTCTGGTTTGACCCATACCCATCTCGAGCCCGACCTATGGAGCACAGCCTCCGTCCCATCGAGGTTGGACAATTTACGTGGCTTCCTTTATAGGTCTCATGACCCAACAGGCCTCACCATATGCCTAGCTAATGCTGGGTCCCCAAAGATGGGTCTAGGATCGGGTGGATAATCAACCTATACATATCTTACATTTCCTTTTATCCTCTTTTTCTTGGTTCTACTTCCCACCTATTTCCATTCTATCCCCCTCCTTTTAAAATATCGCCACACATACTTTTACTCAAATAAGCCAACTCTTCTTTCAAGACTGGTTATCTTTAAAAGCTACACTTACCATCTTTACAACTTCTACAAATATCATCCTATTTTATTAAAACCACTGGCTCCAAATTAAAATGAATCGTGTAAAACTTGCAAATAAGTTTTCAACCGTCATATTTCGTATAAAATTCAGCTATGATATAAACCAAAAAACATGTGAAGGAAAAAGAAAAAGAAAAAGAAGAGAGAGAAAAAAAAACAAAGAGAGGATAGAATATGCATAAGAAATGGACAATGAAGTGAATTCAGAATTGGCATCAATTAGGAGGCGATATTTGACAACAACATTTACTATGCTTTTCCATGTTTGGGACTGCATCGCTGGTTGGCAGGAGCTAGTGGGATTCAGAAAATGGTAACGTAAGAGAGATGGATCAAAACCCAAACCCCCATCTCAGCCGTCCAAATATACACCGAACCCAACTCCTTGACAAACACGTGCTTCCCATATTGTTTTCCTTCTAACCTCTAAACTTGACCCTTTGCTTACATGCATGAAACTCCTCCAATTTTCCACACAAAAAAACTTCTTCACTCTCTCACTTCCTCCCCCCCTCCCTCCTTCCTGCAAAAACCTTTCAATGGAGCATCTTTAATTGACCCATCGCTCTTTAAATTTCACATTTTTTTTTCACTTTTCCTTTCTTTCTTTTTTTTTTTTTTTACCATCTGCTCTTCTTTTATATTATTCCACATCTTATGGACTGAAATGACTTTCTGGCTACCTGGTTGTCTTTATCAATTTTACAAGCAAAGTCCTAACATTTTTTTTTTCCTTTTTTCTTTTTCTCTCTTAATATAGATTCCTCATTCTTGGGTTGGATCTTGTTCTAGTCAACAAATGTCACAACTTTTTAGTAAGTATTGGATCACCCTTTGAATTCTATGTTTGTGAATACTTGCCTGTTTGAAAGTTGGAATGGAATGTGTTGATTTATTGGTGTTGCTGGAGTTTTCGGTACTAGCTATATTGTGATTTTGGTAACTGGGTTGTTTGGTGCTTTTATGGAAGAGTGTAAAGATGCAAACTTTATGTGCAAATATTGCAATAAGAAGTATTTGTGTGGGAAATCTTTAGGTGGGCATTTGAAATCTCATAAAATTCCTAAAAGTTTGAGTGAGGACAAGGGTAGAGTCATGATTAAGACTGATAATGAGATGGAGGGTCACTCTGGTGAAGGGAAGAGTAAGAGGAAATTGGGTTTTGAAGATGGTGATAGTGAAAGCTTTGGTTATGGTCTTAGAGAGAATCCTAAGAAAACCAGGAGATTTGCAGGAGAGTTGGGTAGTATAGTTTTAGAGAAGGAACTATTGAAGTGTAAGACGTGTGGTAAGGGGTTTCAAAACATGAAAGCTTTGTGTGGTCACATGGCTTGTCATTCGAAAGCGAAGCTGAATGGGAGTATCCAAGGTGGTATTGAGTTAGGAAGTGAGAAGAAGAAATTGGTTGCAGATAGTCCATCTCCTCGCGCTGACAAATCGAGTTTGGGGGGTAAGAGTAAATCTGGAAGGAGAAGATGCTGGAATGCTGATGGGAGACCAGATGAAGATTCTTCATCATTGTCGGAGATTGAGAAAGAACTAGAAGGCTTGGCTAGGTGTTTGATAATGTTGTCAAGAGATGATGGTAAGAGGGGCATTTTGAGATCGCTTTCAGATTTGTCTGAAACAAAGTTGACTGCTAAAGAAGTTAAACCATCATCCAAGTCGAACAATGCAAGAGCAGCTAGTGCGAAGGTTTCTAGACGTGGCTCGAAGGGTGTTAAGTTATCGGAGATGAAGAAGTTTGGAAACTCTGAGGTAAAATCTGCTGTTCAGTGTTCAGTTGATCGTAAAAGGGATGAGCATGTCCAACTTCTAAGTGGAAAAGTAGATTCACACGATTCACTTGATGATCATACCAAGATTAGAGAGCTGAAAGAGCCAAAGAAGAAGCTTCGACCTAAAACCGTAGATAAGGATGTCAAAGTTAAGGTTCAAAAGAATTGTTACAAGGTTGGACATAAAAGTGAAAAGGAGAACTGCATGATTGGTGAAGAGGTATCGAGTAAACCTGCCAATTTCGATTGTCAAAGTCATGGTCATCTTTATTCCAATCATAACTACTTGTCAAATGGTTCTTTCCATATGGATATTTGCGGGAGTGCTCAGATTTTAGACAGCAAATGCAAGTGCTTGATGTTAGACAAGGTTTTTTATTCTAGCAAGACTCGGGTGGAGCATATGTCTTGCCAAATAAGTAGCAGCAGCAACTTATGTTCAAATCATGGCATCGTTGCAAACAACCACAAGACTAATTGCTCAAATGTTCCTGCTCCGAATTCCACTGATGAAACCTTTGATTTTGACAGCGGTGATGACGAAACAATCAAGAAGTTTCCTGGTTTTCATCTGAAAAGCGTTCCAGTAAAGAAAAGCCAGGGGCATGAGTGTCCTATCTGCTTGCACATGTTCCACTCAGCTCAAGCTCTGGATAGTCATAAGAGGTCCCATTTTTCAGAAGTTTCCAAGGAAAAAAATGATCACGGGCTCGGGAATGGGGTTCCATCAATGCTAATCGATCTGAACCTCCCTGCTACTGTGGAAGAAGACTCAAATGCGGATGCCGGAATGTTCCCATGGTAGGTTAAAGCTTTAGGACCAGTACCCAGTAATTTTGCTTCTCCAGCATATTTTGATATGCCCTTTTGACCGTAAGAAGTTTCCTACGATTCCAATCCTCTGTACAAATATTTTTCATGCTGTTTGTTTAAAGTTTGATGGCAACTAATGATTGTAGGCTTTTCTTAGAAGCAAGATGACTTGTTTTGCACCTTTCAAGGGTTCTTTTTTTTTTTTTTTTTTTTGAACTTTTGTGTCTTTCCTCTGCATCCTTTGTCTGATATGAACCAAATTCACAATCTCAAGGAACTTAGAACGAATAAAGGACAAACTTGCTTTAGACTTTTTCTTAATGGAATATGTTAGAAAGTGTCATTATGATGGTATGGGGGGAGTGAAGTTTCCTCCTCTCTAAAATCACTTTGAAGTATGAGTAACGCATATTTACACTCAAAAGATGAATTCACATGAAAAGTATCTAGTGAGCCAAAAACTTAAAAAATAAAAAGAGAGAGAGAGAGAGAGAGAATTCACGGGTATTTTGCTAGAAATATGAATTCCACCATATGAGATGGGTCCAGTTTATTTGTTAGGACAGATAACAACATTAATGTATTTTGGGCCGTTGGCTGACCGATGGAGAATTTTGTTCCACGCCATGCCACGGTGGATCGATTTTTATTTTATAGTTGATAAATCTTTGGTTGAGTTTTGGAAGATTTTTTAATTTTTTTTTATATATTTTTTAGTACCCCTAAACATTCGAATATTAGAAATGATCCCACTAGCCTATTTTTAATACCCTTTTTAACTTTGAAATGATGTAAATAATATCCTTAAATTTTGATTTTTGTATAGAAATATTTTTAGAAATTATCAATAAATATTCTTTATGTTATAAATTTAGGAGTATATCTATAGTAAGTTTAGGGATAAATCTCCAACGGTAACAAATTCTAGAGGTATTATTTGCTAAAAATGATTTCTGAACACCGTTTTATTACTTGAATGGCAAAAAATCTCCTAATCATGTCGTTTTTCAATAAAAAATAAAATGCAGTGAAATAGGGTATAATTTTTTCCACGACAGAGCTAAGTTCAGCTCATATGCATCTGAAAGAACGTACCCATAAATTTGAACTATGTTCTTGTCTGCTCTTTTTCTCAATTAACCTTATAGTCGTTTTAGCAAATGCACATTAAAATTTAAGGAGGCACCCGAAAATGGTAAGCTAAAGGTTACTGGAAAAAGAAGGGGTGCATTAGGATTATTAAATTCTATGTTTTAGACTCATACCAACCATGATTGTTTGGCATTGAAAGGATATGTATGAAGTGGTTGGACTACCCTTTAATTTCAAGAATAGAGTGGATGATTAGTTTCTTGAAATTATGGTGGATCAATAAAGATGATTAGATCTATATGGCATTGGCATTTAAGAAGGAATGTAACTCAAAAAAGGGGTGGTTGAGATCACCTAACTTATGTTATCTTCATGCATTTGTCACCTCGTTGGACATCTCTGTTTCCCATTTAATTTCCCATGGATAAAAAATGTTCTACAACTTCCTAGGACATCCTCAACAGGGGCTTCTTAGTGGAGGTTCCAAGAGTAAAGGATCTTATAGGCGATCCTTCTTCATTGAGTCGAGTCCTGGGACCCTTGTCATCATTATTTTTTGTTTTTATTTTAAGTATTGGTTCTATAAAAAAATTTGTATTCTCGGTACTGATTACGTTAAATAATATAAATAAATAGTAAGAATTTTTATTTTAAACTTTAAGAATAAAATGAAGAGATTTTTGAAAAAATAAGTTATTGGACAGGGGTGTTCATGGTTCAATTCGATTCGGTTAAAATTCGATTCGGTTAAAAAGCTGAATCGAATCGAACTGCATTTAAAATAGTTTCATTTAAATCCTTAATGAATCAAACCATTTTTAAAAATACTTTATTTTATTTGATAATACTAATAATTATTAGAGCTTTAATCATACATTGATGTTTAAAATTAAAATATTATACAAGATTTAAAGCCACGTCAAATTATGTTATAGTAATATTATATTTTAGGTGATAGTGAAAATATGCAAATTTGCTTGAAAGATTAAAAAAGATGGTAAAAGAGAAGGAATGGACAAGAGAGACTAAGTGTAGGATAAGAGATAATAAAAAAATGTAAATAGGACCAAAACAAAATGTTAATATGATTTAGAATTAAAAAATATTACTTATCTTTTATTTTTAATTAATGAGTAATTTAATCCTTTCAAATTAAACTATGAACTATTTAGATTTCTTTCGATCTGAAGCACAAATCAAATCAAAATATAAAAAAATCATATTTTATTATTGGATTTAGTTTTTAGGTGGATTGGTGCATGGATCTTGCTTCCACTATTAGAAGGTAATCCATGCACTTTTTTCTAAAGCATTCCTTTCATGTGATTTTCTTTTGTTTCCATAAGAAAATTAAGTTAGAATGACATCCTAGGACATTGTGCAGAGTATTTGTTGCTGATACAACAACTGTATTGACAATAGGCAAATGACAAATTTATGGGTGGTAATGTTCCATAAAAATAACGGGTTCTTACTATAAGGGATAGAGAGGAGTAACACTATGCTTGGATTGAGAGAAAGAATTTACAAGAAAAATAGTATAATTTAAAAAAAAAAAAAAAGGGGAAGGAAAAGGGGTGGAAATGGATTTGGTAAAGAAAGTTTTTCCTTAAATCCATTATAAACATTTTTTTTTTTAAACTTTAAAGAGAATTGAGAGGCAACTGTAATAAAATTACAAATTTATCCTTGAAACAAAAGTATATTTTAAAATTATGAGGATATTTATGGTAGTTTAATAAAAATTTCAAATTATCAACTTTCCTTTCACTTTTTTTCCTTATTTTCCAAATACAATAATTTATATTTTTTTCTTCCATTTTCTTTTCTTCTTAATTTTGTCCTTGGATTTTCTTTTCTCTTAATTCCTCTCCTCATTTAAAAAAATAGTGTAAAGAAGTTGAATTGAGATAATATATCATTGCACTTGAACTCAGTTTCGATTAAAAAATTTTAAAAATGAGCTTAATTCGAACTTAATTGAATTTTCAAATTTAAATCTAGCTTGATTCTAACTAATTTTAACAAGTTCAAACTCAATTCAATAAATCCCATTTAATTTCTCAATTTTTCCAAATAGATTTTTTTTATCTATTTAAAATATATGGATATGCAAACTCGACTCAAATTGAATCAATATTTAAGAATTATTCAAGCTTGATTAAGTTTATGAGTTAGTAAAGCTCAAGTGTGAATTGATGAGATACTTGGTTAGCTTGAACATGAGCTCAAATTGACTATTGTCAATGTCGAAATGGCTTGCAAGTAGATTTTGCTTATTTGACACCCTTAATAATGGTAAAGAAAAAAAAGAGGAAAAGAATCCAATTACCCTAATAACCTAAACCAGCGAGCTAGTGCAACACAAAGTATGTAAAAAAATATGGTAGAGAAAAAGTTGCATAAGATAATAGTATTATTGTGTCGCCCTTTATGTAACATAATGCACTCTTTATTTTTTAAAATATATCCTAGGATGTTATCTTTCTTAAGAAAAGATGATATAAAGATCTATTTCAAGTTTTCTTTCCCCGTTTACCTTATTCTTTTTTTTTTCTTTATTTCACTCCAATACATAAATGTTAAATATGCAACTGTTAGATAATATAAAAAGTGTTCTTCATCAAACATTGTTTATTTATTATATTTTATAGGGAAATACTATTATTTTTTTAAAAATAATTGTTATGTATGGATAATAACGCAAAATTAATCATGATCTTTTCTTACCATCCTCTTTAGATTTATTATTACATAATATTACGATTCAAATGATGGCCTTAACCCTAGTCATGGATTGGTTCGTTCCACAAAATTGAATTGGAACCGACCCGTCTTGATCTATAAAGATGATTCAAGAATGAGCACGCAACTCACCAATTGTAGAGACATAATTGAATTAAAGAAAAAACCAATTGAAAAAAATAAAACAATACTCAATGCTCCCATCGACACACCTCCTCTCTTCTATACTTTTCCATCCTATCATTTGCCCCCTCAACACTCATCCACACTCAAATCTACCCACCAGCACACTCCTCCCCAAAAAACACGCTCAAATACACTCATCACCTTACTCCCCTCTCTACACTATAAATCTACACATAAACACGAACTTCAACAACACAAATGCATACACATAAATACTTCTGTATTCCTTATAAATGTATCATGTGTGAATATTTTTCATCTATATATAAAATTTACAACTTGTATATAGTATCAATATTATAATCATTAACATCTATTTAAGTGGTGACTTTTATATCATATTTGCATGATTTACAAGCTATTGAAATATTTGATTGATGTTTAACTTATTAAAAAGAGTTAATTAAGAAGAAACTAAGAACTGATTACTATGAAAAAGTTTTTATTTGACTTGCATGTTTGCAAACGACTTTTTCTAATATCGTTACATTTTTTGTTAATGTACTGGTACGGGCAACCTTTGATTCAGTAACATAATTAATTTAAATAAATAATGAATAAATTGAATTATTATAAATATGAAATGTCACGTCTTGAAACGATAAAGTCGTAATAATTTTACCGTATAAATCCTCGTAAGATAAAAACTAACTTTATAACCACTATTATAGACCTGATTTATACAAGACATCTACGACTAATTCATTTTGAATTAAACAATTAGATGAGATAATGATGTCATTTGCCTGCTACAGTCTGAAAAACACATACTAAGATTCAAATAAGCTAAGTAATATTTACATGATTCAATAATCCTATTTTCTTAAGTATTACATAGTTTGATAATAAAAGATTAAAAAGTAAGAACCAAAACTTTAAAAGTGCAACTATTTATCAATTTTTTATTCTTACCCCTTAAGATCCAACAGCCATTAACTTCAAGGTAATTATATTGCTACTTCTTAGCCAACACCTGTAGCAATATCTATAGGTGAACAACCAACCACTCAATAAGCTAAGATGATAACATAAGACTATATGATTAGTATAGACAAGGTTATCAAACAGTTATTTAAATGCAACAAATAAATGCCATTACACAATATTGTTCAATCCATTATGAGATTATAGAAATTACACCCGCTCTAATTCGAGTTGAGAAGCTTCAACGCACATGCAATAGCTTATGAACAAACTTAGACTTATATAATAAAGACATCGCTCCTCCCGTGATTATCTTTAAATCATCATCTTCATCCTTATCGCAACCTTTTCCCTTATCATTTAGTTTAACTAAGAATGAAGAAGGAACTATTATGATCTAACATTATCCCCTTCAAAAGTGTTGGTATTTAGTTGGAGAATTTTAAGCATTTCTTAATAGGTTGCAATACATATTCGATTAAGATTACAAGTCATATATTATTAAGTCTAATTTAAGGCGATCAATCAATGTTATGCAATATAAACCATTGTAAACCAGAACAGCAGGCCAGTAGTATACAATTAAGTTTAGAAACATGCATATAATCAAACTTCCTATAAGTAAAACTAAATATAAACTTAAGGCCATGATTGTTAAAATCGCGAGTCAAAAGTATGATTCTATGAGTTTATAATTTTATAATATTTTTGTTAGTTAAAATGAATGTAAAATTATTTATGTGCAGACATCTAATAAAATTATGAACTTTCATGTATGATTCCATAAGCTTACAATTTTACTGGTTTTGTACAATTTTATAACTGATTTTATACATTAAAATGAATAGTAGAATTGCGATTTTAACAACCATGCTTAAGCCTTCAAGTACTATGAAATAGCACTCTGAAATACAATTACATATTGATCCCAACTTTTACCTAGTCTTCTTGCTTCTTCACTTAAGGTGCAGCTCGCAATAAGTCTTCGCCGATAATCCCTATAATATAGATGTCATTTTAGTATTCATATAACTATTATGTGTAAGCTTTATTCTGTAACTCAAATTAGTATCTTTAGTCTAAGTTTTCACTATACTTAATTATTCAAATTTTCAGTCTTGGTGGTTAGCCTCGTTTTTAGCTAGATTCTGATTCAGCTTCTGATTGTCTCTAATTCAACACCATGCCCTCAATATTCAAATCTAATATTCCCAACACTATAGATTTATTCTTTCAATATTACTCGATACCATAATATAGCAAGGTACTAGGTCAAAATCTAGCTCAATTTCTTAGAATACTACTAAGTATATTTAGAAAAATAGTTATTTAATAAGTTTTTTAAGGCCTAAAAATTAGATAAAAATATGAAAAATAATTTTCATGAAAAAATTTTCATCATAATTCAATATATATAATAGGTGTTTCATAGAAAAATTTTGGAGCCAAAACAAAGTCAATAAGATTTTTGAAACCAAAAGCGAAATCGGCTTAAATTTAGCGATTTATTAAGGGCAATATATTTTAAGACTCAATTTGAACAAAATAATAATTTTCCTAAAAAATACATATAAAAATATGCCAAAATATCATTTTTCATAATTTTTAAATAATAATTGCAACTTTTACTAAATTTATAAAAATTGAAGCTATTTAAAGCACTTATCAAAATCTGCCCTTACCACCACCTCCAACCAACCCTACTATTGTCGGCACAAATAGACATGGTGTCCACTATTGGGTGGTGGCCTTGGTTGCTTTCCAAATCTTCATTTGGTGTCCTCACCTTGACTTAGTCTTAATTACACCTATTTTAGTAAATTTTTTTTTGAAAATTCCTCTCAACCATCTATCTGCTCTCTATAATTTTCCTAAACACTATCGTGGCTAAACTAATCTCCAGAAGTACCCATATGAATTTATAGAAGAGTGGTTGTTAGATGGGAATTAATCTAGTGCCAAATGTCATATATTCTTTTTAGTCCCTTAGCTTACATGTTCTAAAACTTTCAAAAAGTATCCTATTTAACATTTTGGATGTGCGACTCCTAGGATGCAATTTTACATATTGCCACATAATTTTCTTTAATTTTTTATTTATTTCTTTTAATTATTTTTGTATTTATTAGGTACTTTAAATAATTTTAGGTATTTTTATCCATATGTAAACCCATATTTAATACAAATAAATACTTCTAAATATTATTTTAGTTATTTTATGATTTTTTATACTCATATATTTTATCTTTAATGTTTCGTTAATTATCGGAACTTATTTTTCATATTTCTAATAAATAACCGATAAGATATGTTTTTTATAAATATAATATTTTATTAAATATTAATTTACAGGGTCATTTCTACTAATATTTTTAGTTTCATAATAAAATTTAGGTTCAATTGATTAACTTATGCGATTATCCTAATTTTTTTTAATTGTTTCTAGATCAACCGAGTTTAAATTAATAGGTTAGTTTATGGGATCTCACATAAAATATTTCAAAATATTAAAAAAAATATAGAAATTCTTTTTAAAAAGGAAATATTAGGAAATAAAAAAAAAAGATATTTCCAACTACTCTCAACTTTAAGATAGTTAAAATGGCCATTTTAATGAAAGTGGGTTAACAGCTATTGATGGGTCAATTCCCACTTTAGGGAAGTCATATGACACTCAGGATAGTGGGTAGCTACTTATGCCCACTTAAATTAAAAAAAAAAAAGAAAAGAAAAATGTGAGAAAAACATATTGAATCGAGATCAAGTTGTACAACCTATTTCAACTCGATTGTGTTTTCTCACTTTTTACTACTTTTTTTTTTTAATTTAAGTGGCTATGGGTGGTTGTCGATCACATGGGGGGTTACCCAACCTAAAAAGAACCAAGGTGTTGGGTAGCCACCCACAACTACTATTCAATCAAACAATTCACATTATAAAGTAACTTGCGACCCACTTCATTACAGTGGCAATTTTTATTACCCTAAGGTTGAGGGTATCCAACATTCATCTAGAGAACAATGCATTTTTTTCTTTGATTTTTCCTTTTTATATTTTTTTGCATTTTGTATTTTTTTTTTGAACTTTTTATATTCTTTAGTAGTTTAGATTTATTTGCATTATATTATTTACATAAATTAATTATGTGGATGAATTAAAGGCCATCACATGTCATACATTAACAAAAAATGTAATGTTGGCAAAACAAAAAACCTTGTTTACAAAACATTTACAAATATTAAGGATTTGAATGTAGAAATAAGAGGTTTATTATTGAAATAGAAAAATAGTAAAACATCAGAGACTAAATTTATACTTTTCCCATACTTTTTTTGAACATTTGTATAACACAAAAAAGACAAGACTATGCCAAAATTCTAAAAAGGATTGACACAAAAAGCATTAGGGAGCAAACTAAAATATACGAAAATGAATATGATAAATATTTGCGTATTTTTAATATTAGTCGAAGAAAAAAACAAGAAATGGGAAGAAAGTTAGCATTACTCATTTAACTATAAATAATCCATACATTATGGTATAAATTAATGTATTTTATTGGATGGAGTTGGTGTTGAAATTGATGTCGTAACAAAGTACTTATCTTCTTCATCTTTGCTATTTTTGACTTTTTTATCAACTTAACTTCAATCAACTGTTTAACAGCTTGGATTTTAGGAAAACAATACAATATGGTGATTATAATATGAGTTATAGGACATTCCTAAATCTACATTTTAGTTATTTTATTTTATTTTTTTATTTTGTAATCATTTTATGTATGGGTAATACAACTATCTTGATTACTTCCTACAATATAATATCTTGTAATGGTAGTAGTATTCCCATGTACTTACATGTAATCGAGCAAATGAATTAAGTTTATGTTCTTTCACATTAATTACTTAATACCAATAGAGTATGGACAAATGGACTTTTTCTAACGATATGCTAAAACAAAAATGCAAATACAGGTGTAAATAAAAATGGAGGGATCAAAGTATTGTGAAATGAAAAGAAAAAGTAGAAGAAATGAAAAAATTCCCCAAGCCAATTCAACGGTTACAGATCTAGGACCTAAAATTGGTTACCCTAGTGGTTCTTAAAAACTGCGCCAACTGCTGGTTGGAGGGCATGATCGGGTTTAGATGGTTTGTCTAATTGAAATGAATAGAAAAAGTAGATAAGGTCAAAACACTACTTGAACTAGTGTTTTTTCTTTGTTTTTTTCAATTTTATACGTGAAGTTTGAAACTACTAAATGTTAATATTCAATCTAACTTTTATTTGATAAATTTTATATCTAAAGTTTAATACCTATTTAAATTTTTACTCATCAAATTTACTATACCATCATATTGAGAAAGATGACATAGTAAATGCTTATCGGAAAAAAGTGTATCTATAGATGTTTAGAGATTAAAAATTTAACAAAGAAGATATGATTTAGTATGAAAATTAATAAATTTAAATCTTAAATGATTAAGACTTTTCAATAAAATAATATGAATATTAGCCATTCAATAAAATAGATCACATTGGATTATATTCAATTTTCCGTTTCCTCAATAAGTTGTGTCCTAATTGTTGGCCAAACAAGAAGAATAAAAACTTCTTGTGAAAATTAAAAATACTGAAAATTCTGGTCGACGGGAAAAGGAGAGAGAGAGAGAGAGAGAAAAGCAATCTGAGATACTGGTTGAAGGTCAACCAAATAAACTTCTCATCTTCATATAAGTACTCTGGAACAACAACTTTAGAAAGATAAAAAGTTTTTCACTCTTAACAACTGCTACCAGGTGTTTATTAATAAGATGCTTGCCATAATTTTAACATTTTTAATAATGAATTATTAGTGCAATATCAGATAATAATTGTAGTTATTAGTTAACAGTAGATGGTGGTGGCAGGAAGACCGCGACAAATGGTTACCTGTGTAAAAGATAAAGGTCAACACGAAAACAAAAGTGGAACACACAGTCCAAAGACAGCCACTCGTCCACGTCATTTTCACATTTTGGAAAATACTTTGGACCAACTTTCGATGGCTTTAGCGTTTCTTTTTTCAGTTTTCCTTTTTTTTTTTTTTATTTTTCTTTCTCCTTATAACGCTGTAACATCTTAAACGAGGCATATATTTAAGGACATTTGCATAAATGGTGAGCTGTTATAATTGAATCCTTAGGCAATTTTATTTTATCGTTATATAGAATATTTTTTGAACCCCCGGTAAAAAAAAAAAAAAAAAAAACAGAGGCCTGGAATCCCCATGAGCCATATGTAGCTCTTGGACTCGATGTGATGGTTGAGTATGGGACACCGGCTCGGACGGGTCTATCCCGATGCAAGGATAGCTGTTAGACTGGCATGAGCTTATACCTAGTATAGCAAGTTGTAGTAAGACCGGTTCCGCAGAAAAATTTTCTGACATATTGAGGGGGAACATGGTAACCGAATTGCCTCTCAAATCTTCTAGAAAATAAATTCTCAAAGCCTCACATTGCATGTGATGAATGTATCAACCTTTTTTGTTCAACAGCGCAATCTTGAAGCACAAAGCTTCTTCAGTTATGGCATGGAAGACCAACTCAGAGTCCACAAGCCAAAAGCGAATGAAAGAGTTCGCTAATGTCCGTTTCTCATAAGAAGAGTGAGATCAATTTGCATTGAGGTCAAAACTGCATATTCAAATGAGCAATGTACAATCCACTTATTCCTGCTGTACAAAACCAACTAAATAACAAAATGGAACTAGAGGGCTTTAATTTAACTCAGACAAACAATCCATAAAGCTGGGGCGGCCAACATAATTGTAAGTAGATATGTACACCTTTTACTTGGAACACCATGCACTATAAGACTATCATTCAATCCGATTGCAGCATTTCATATTTCCTCATTCTTCACAGGTATCCAATCGTGCCTAGCCATGGCTACACGCTTGGACCTAGAAATAACACCAACAATGCATCCCATAATTGCCCCAAAGATCATGACCATTGCACCCATCAAACATGATGGTGTGGAGTCGACCACCTGAAACTTGGAATCAACACCATCAATTTCACTGCTTAGAGTCTGTCTCGGCCCCACCACAATCTCCACCATATCATGCACCTTTCCGTCATGGTTACCTACATAAGACAGGGTAAGTTTCTCCCTTGTTGCAACCAATCTCGTATACCCAAACTCACCACTACGATACAAGGACCAACTAGGCTGTGGAAAGATTGGGTCTTTTGGATGGTTCACCCTAGGTTCCCAAACAGGTTGCCAATCCTGTCCTCCCATTCCAATGACAGCATGGATTGGTAATGCCTCCCCATCCTCTCCATTTGAGCTTGAACATGTAAAGTTTTTCATTGGACAAAATCTTTCGTATCTATGTACATGACCCCACAACACAAAGGTCACTTTGTTCTTAACAAAAAGCGGTTCAAGGTGCTGCATCATTCTCTCCCTCACAGGTGCATCTTTAGGCGCGTAGCTTGAGGTGTACATTGGTCTATGTCCCTGCACAACAACAAATGGGGTCTTGTTCCTATCAACTGACTCCAAATCAATCTTTAGAAAATCATACTGCCTGCTTCCCGGTAGAAAATTTGTCTCGGTTGAGAAGTACACAAAATGAACAACCCCAACATCAAATGAATAGTATAAGTTCCTAGTAGCTGGGGCCCGTGTGCCTGTGGGTTCTGAAGAATTCCCAGGCATATTGAATCTAAGACTGTATGGAACTCCACATTCACCACCTCCATCCGTTTTGTACACATTCGTAGCCCATTCAGGTCTCCAAGGCTGCAAAGGCCAGTCATACTCATGATTGCCAATGCCCACATGGTATGGTACATTTGCAGCAATAGGTTCAATTTGAGTGAAGAAATGGTCCCACAGCCATGAGTAGCCTCTAGCATAGCTGATGTCTCCAATATGAGAAATAAAAGTAGGCTTGTTGCCAAGAGCCTTAATATCACGGAGAATCCACTTAACTGTCGCAATACTTTCATCTTGTGTCCGGTAGAATGTATTGTATGGCGTTGCAGTTCCCATGTCCCCAAAGATGAAAGCTATTGTTTCATTGGAATCTGGATCTCTTGAAACAAAGCTGTAAGTTGCACTCCAGCCCGCAGAGTCACTTCCAACCTGACATCAAAACAAAGATATACTTTGGAGATGAGAAACAAAACAGAGCTGGAATAGAAGCAGGTTCCAGCTGCAAACATGCACTTAAAAGTGTTTTTCTTTTCTCTTTCTTTCTTTCTTGAGGAAGTCAGCATATTAATTAACTTGGTTAGTTGGTTAGTAAATTGGCCAAATCAAATCTAAGACGTTAGGAAGGTGATAAAGCCATGTCCAAACGGTGAGTTCATCAAGAATCTCATCTTCTACAGCATTGGGTAAACATGCCTGATTATCTTTTTCCAGCAATTTTCTTGTATGAATCGTCAGCCAAACAAGCTTGTATATATATTTGATAGTGCACAAAAAGCTCTGGACTGGATTAAAAAAATTTACTAAAGATGAGAGTTGAGCAACAAGAGATCTAGATAAACAAAAACCATTTAGATATGAGTAACTCGGGGATCTTGAATCTATCTTCTGAGATGACTGAAAAAGGAATATTATCAGATTGGAACATCACCATCTTAATAATCGGTAATTGAATAATACTGAAGCTACATACACCGATGGTGTATTATTCAATAAGCAAAGCAAGTAAACTTAGAAAGAAAGATATCAACCTCGTCAAGATGATTAATTAAACCCTCCAAAAAACAACGAGATTCCTAACAATTGCATAAAACTTTGCAATCCATGATCTTGGAACTGCCTCAGATGAGAAAACCATCTAAGATACGAGCCAGTAGCTTGTGGTGCATCACAAAATAAACTAAGCAGTTATCCTTACAGTTCTTTGGAATATGATTATGATCCATAAACAAGAAAAATTCGAAGACATTGAACCAGCATCATCATTCACAGCTGAAAAAAGTAAATGCCATATTCACTAGTCTAGGACTCATGAATTGATATACATATAACGTAAAGCCAATTTTGTAATATCTAAAGATATCGACCCTTGAAATGGTATCAATAGCAATAAACTAGATGAGAATGAGTCAAGTCATTCCCAGAAGTAATCCACTTAGGCTCTAATTTTAGTAAAGTTGAAAAAAACCGACCTCACTTGAATAAATTGTCCAGTTGAGTCGATATTTCATGGCATATAAAACCTGAAATTGGCTTCTAAATTTTCTTACCCCTAATAAATTTCAAGCTCTTATACAAACTCAACTTAGTTTCTGGTTTTCACTAACCATCTTATTCTATATATCATTCCATGCTTCCCAAGCTTAAACTCTATGGACTTCGATCCAAACCCCAAAAGTCCATTCTGAGTCCTAACAAATGAGAACTAGAACTACCTTTTTTTAAAAGCAAAAACAAATGCAAAATACCAGCTTAAATTCATTTCATTACCTGGTAATAATACCTAACACCTTTCTTCAAACCTTTCATGACGGCATCATGAATCCAACCAGGATCTCTCCATCCAATACTCTCATTCGCCGGACCATCGCACATGTCTTCTCTCTCATACCTCTCCACACGTGTCACTTCCCTACGTTCCCACTCTCTCCTTCTTCCTTCCTCTCTCCTCCCATACCTCACGTACCTCTCCCCTCCATCCCCCGCCACAAACACCACCCTCATCTCATCAACCCGGTCCGTAAACGACAGGTGGATCTGCTCCGCCCCATGAACCGACCCACATCGAACTTCCTCCGAGCCAGCAAGGAAGTGGTCCGTACCGGGTATGGGGTTGTTGTCGTGGTCAAGTCGGGTCGGATCGATTTCGGACTCCGACCAACGGAAGACCCGGAATGAATAGTTGGACCTGAGGTTGGGTAAGGGGAGGGAAACTGATCCTGACCCGGAAGAGAGGTAGTTCGGGTCGGTAGAGAGGAAGACATAGCCGATGAAGTGGTCGTGGGGTGCGTCGGGAGGTGAGTAGATGCCGAGCCAGTCGAGTTTGGAGGTTGTGTCGATCCCGGACCAGTGGATGTGAACCGTGTCCCCGGACTTGGACAGGCTCTTGGGTGAAACGGATATGGATACACCCGACTTGGGTCCGGATTGGGGTGATCGTAATGAATATGATGGTGTGTTGAGATTAAGTAGCAGAAAGATTGTGATGATGGTGAGAAGTGGTGGTGTTGCTGGAATTTGCATGGTGGCGATGTTTGGGACTTTGGGGGAGGAACGAAAACTGGAAACTTAGATCATTTCGGTAGAGTTAAGGTGGTTTATGGGACTGAAGGATTTGTATAGGGTTATATATTCTGTCTTGTTTTTATTTTCCAACAGATATTGTAAAATAAGCTTAACAAAGAAAGAAAAATTATCAAAATCATAATTTATATTTTGACGCTTTTCTGTGTTATTAATTTATGTTTTAGAGCTTTTTTATTGAACTGGTTGTATTACTTGTATTGAAATCTCAAGCGCATCACGTGAGATTTGTAATATAGTACTCGATTTATTTAATAAGAAGAAAAATTCAGATCATGGATTTGTTACAACAAAATATAAAAGCATTGACGGAGAAAACGGGAGAATCCAGTTTCTTTTATCTATAAAGGCTTGCAAGCATAAAAAATTTTGAAACAAAGTTAACAGTCATTTGATTTTGATTTAATGTAAACGTTGAGTATACGCACCCAGGAATATTAGACTTATTCGCATCTTAGCTGGGATGGGCTTTTGTTGTTGCGTTGCGTGGAGTACTGAGCTTTGCAGTCTACATGATACTCCATAATAAGAAAGTCAGTTATATTGCCGTTGATTTACATATGTCCGTGTGCTCCTATGCTTTATTTTACCAGATGAGCAACTTGAGTTGAATCGGTTCAGTGGGCCATAAAAACAATCAAACGCTTGAATCTGATGGAACTTTCCTGCATGCGACTTTGTAGATTAGTATAGTTTTTAGTCTGTTCAAAGGACTGAAGGATTTATATTGGGTCTTGTTTTTTATTGTCTAACAGATGTTGTCTAATAAGCTTAAAGAAACAAAAAGCAATAGAAAATTATCAAAATACAATGTATATTTTGGCATTTTTACAATAAATTAACTATGTTTTTTCTCTTAACATGATCCCGATTTTACTTTGATTGTATGTACTCTTTTTTCTTTTTTGGCCATAATTTCTCATTGTATATACTTAATGCCAAAAAACCGTCCAGTCATGCGTACGATAAAAAAACAAAAATCAATAAACCTAAAGCTCTGTTTTTCATCTAATTTGGGAATTCTTCCGGTTGTCTCAAAGGTCTTGCCGATAGAGGTTAATTAAAGATTGAACTTAGCGTAATCAGTAAACCTGCGAAAAAGAATATTGTAAGAGGATGTTGAGGTATTGTTTGACATGACTCTTCCGATACTTAAATTAATGAGGTATTTTGGAAAGTATGAGTGGTTAGGAGTAATAAGTAGACTTGAGTGCGCAAAATATCAAGTACTTTACTGTTAGGTGTTCTTATATTTATAAAGGAGTAGTGCTGGCAATTCGAGAGTAGTTAGTAAGCAAAGCTACTTTTGTAATTATTAGAAAGTGGGTTTACGATGTTTGATGTGTCCCAGATATATAGGAGGTGGTTGCTTGACTTAATCTCTTAGCTTTATCCAAAGTCTTTTAGCTATTAGAGACTTTTCATAGTTGGATAGGTCGAACTTTAGGCTTTGGTCGAGATAGAAGCCTGAGGTGAGGAATGAGCTTGAAAAGATCAGGATAGGCTTGAGAGGCCCATGTCCAAAAGGCCATATCAATACTTGTTCCCCCGTAGTCTCGTTGTTACAGTGAAGGCAAGGAGAGGGAAAATGAGCTTCTCAGGCATGTAATCAATCTTGTTGAGTGAAAGTCTAAGGCAAAGGGGTCCAAGCTGCTGTGGGGGTCAAAGCCAAGAGGTCCAATATGACGTAAAACCGAAGTAGAGAAATCCGAGTTAATTGGTGCAAGGGCTAAGCAAGTGCAACATATTCGATCAAACTGCCCTTTGGGCATAGGTAAATGAGATAGTTTTAAGGTAGAACACGAAAGGTCTGACTTCTTTGGATTAAACATTTTGCCTTTCATTAGGTTTGAGTAGGGTATACATCTGTTGGACTAGATGAGGCAGCTCGAGGTGGCGATACGACGAGGTGAAGATGTATTCGAACAAACTACTTTCTTGGCAAAGATGACTATACTTGCTCTGAAGTGGAATGTTGGAGGTCTAAGCAGAACAGTACCTTAATAGGAAAGTCAAAGTAGGGCACCTATACACTTAGTCGAATGGTTGAATCTAAGGTAAGGATTATAAGGTCCAAGGTAGGCTATATGAGCCAAGGCAAGAATACGGCGACTTGTGATCCTTAAAGTAGAGTTGCAGAGGAGAGGTGCTTGGTAGATTGGGCGAAACTGGGCTGGCCATTGTCTAGGCAGGAAATAACTTCAATTTGAAGTGTAGTTCCATAGTGTATTGAGCAAGTTCTCTTGTAGAAGTTGAAGGGGCCTTGAGCAAACTCCTTGTAGAAGTAGATTTTCAAATTCTTACTTTATCGCACTCATTTTTAGTGCATTTAATGTAATGTGACAAGTATCCTATCATAGCATATTGACATGTGATTGCATGCCTTTTATCTTTTAAATGTAACTGTTCGATAAAAAATGACTCCACATGTTTGCACCGCAACATTCTAAGGGATTTGTGCTTATACAAATCCCTATAACCATTGACACGATTTCTAAGATGGTTGGCTTAGAAATACCATGGTCATGTTGAGAGGTTACTCTTTTGCAATTTCTTTGTTCCAACACTACAAACTTCACTCTCTCTTTCATTGATCTTCTCTCCAAACTTTCCAACAAAGTTCATTCTCCTTGATCTTCTTCAGCAACTATGTTGACCAATACAGGTGAGACGCATTCGGATACGTCAAAGTATAATGTCATTGACTTCAAAACCATAAGGAGTAATCCTCCCCCCATAGGAGAGGGTAGAGTCTTGTCACTAGCACAGCTTGACAACTCCACCAGGATAGCAGTAGAGGCTCTAGATAGAACAAAGATCATTAATGTCATCCCTAGGGACGTATAGGTATATGCTCCGCTGTCACATCCTAAGGATTTGTTCAAGGTGCTTGGGATAAGCAAAGGCCCAAGTTGCCGAGTAAGTATGAGTAAGGCGTCTACCCCCAGTAGGATCTTAAGCAACTTTATTGCCGGACCAATCATTGGGTAGAAGATACGATTGCCAAGTAAGGAAAAAAGGGTAGCCTTGCTATTAGGGAGGCGCTTCGTAGTGTTTAAAAAGTGTCTGAAGTTTGCATAACGCCTCCCTCCGAGCGACTTTGAGAAGGATCTCTTTGACTTCCACTAGTGTAATCCAGCAGGTCCTTACTAATAGGTAAAGGGTATTAAAGGCCTTTTAGGTACTTTGTGAGTATTTGGTGATAAGGGCCACCCTTAAGCTTTTTAACCACTTCTATATGTGGAAAAGCGTGGAGGGGTGGCTATACCTCTAACCTCGTTCAAAGAAAAAGTTATTCTGTGGCTTGATGGATTTTGTCAAAGGCTAGTAGGATGATTATACAGTAGTGGAGTTGCCCAAAGAGGTAGATTTTTGGATGAAGAGGATAAAACAAGGGCTTAAAAGGAGCTTGGCCCAAGTGATGCCAAGGCTATACGAAAAATTTAGGCCTTCGTAGCCCTTTTGGACCTCACTGAAATAAATGCCATGGAAACGGTCTGGTATCCGGTCTTTGAGCTCTTCCCCAACACAAAGAAAGCTATGGTGAAGAAGTGGGCTAAAGGTACAGGTTCATTTTTTTATGAATGCCTTTGTCTATTGTGCTAGTGTATAAAGTTGTGCTTCATTCGACGTCTCTTTTAATAAAATTGGGGAAGGGTCTTTCTTATTTGTGCAAGTCACAGTAGAGTTAGCGAATGGTTGTGTTTTGTATGTTCGTTTTCTTGTCTTCTTCTTCTTGACTGATTGCTTCATTTTCATTTTGTAGGCAAGAGGCTGGCCGTGGATGTTACCTGTCCCTTAATGGACGAGCTGATGAGGCACCGCCAAGTTAGGAGGAAGTAGACCGCTAAGACCTCCAACCCTAAGGGCAAGGCTGTGATGTCAAAGTCAAGGGGAGGGGAGATTGGAGTTCAGTAGGGTCGAGCTAGTTACCCTTCCTCAAGGGATTCCTCTTAGTCCCTAAATAAAGCTGTTGGTTGCCAAACATGTGAGCGTGGTCCTTCCTCCTCCTACCATTGTCCTTACCTTTGTGTCTATTTTAGTAGAGAGCTAGTATTGTGGAGTTGGACTTGGTTTTGATTGCCCCTCTTAACAAGGGTGAAGAGGAGGTAGTTGAGGCCGGCACCTCATTCAAGGTGGCCAGGAAAAAGAGAAAGGAGTCGAAGACCGTTAAGGAACCGGTGCCTAGGGCCAAGAAGAAGAAAACAATAGCAAAGATGCTTTTGAGCCAAGCAACTTGGTATAAGTGACTGATTACTCACCCCTATAAGTGTATTGATAAAGTTAGGGACGAGTTTTTTTATGTCCTCAACAAATTTACGATTCTAGGGATTGAGTTGAACTCATTTAAGGAAGTATTGTACATCTCTCAAAATGAATAGATTCGCCGTTATACTTTCGAACCTAAGACTAAAAAGGTTAGGGGGAAGCTCCTGAAGCCAAAGTAGGAGTCCAAGGTAATGACATTACAATGTAGCATCAGACTCTCAATTGTTAGGCCTCAATGGGGTTTTATACCCTTGGCGATTGGGCTATCCTCGAGGGGATGTTGATTTTAGGAGGGGGTGACCCAATGGAGATGGTAGGTTGCTTGACCTCGCTCATTCGGTTAGTAAGCCTTTGTTATTCGTAGTTAACATCTTTCTTTACTACCACCAAGCTAACTTCGATTTACCTTCTTCTACAGTACCATGGCTAGGTGTTGCTTTAACTAAGCAACTGTGATGCCGTTCAGAAAGAGTTAAAGGGGTATAAGGTGACATTGTCTAATGCCTAGAAGAGCTTGAGAGAGGTAGAGTCCTCTTTCAATAAATATTTAGATAAGTTCGCTAAGGCTAACTAACACTTGTATCGCTCTTATGTGCAAGTGGTTAGGCTCAAAGGGAGACTAAAAGATGTGGAGTGAGAGAAGTCTACTATTGAAGATGCTACTAAGAAGGTTAGCAACCTGATGGCTTAGCTTGAAGATGAGCAAAGAACTAAGGCCTATCTTTCTTAGAAACCGGATGAGGAGAGGGAGGCTAGGGCCTACCTTGAGGGAGAGAATGCCAACCTGAAGGCATCGATCTCTAGGCTACAAAACAAGCTGGCAATGAAAGCATTAGAATGTGACACCACCAGCGCTACTTTGCTAGAGTTGGCCGGTTTAAAAGTTGGCTAGAATGGTAAGTCCAAGAGCTCTAAGGGAAAGTTTCAGAGATAGAAGAGATCATCTCCAAAATGGAGACTGAAGAGGTCCTCAACAACATTGCCGCTAAGAAAGCCGTCGTTAACTTTCAATTATGGAATAGTAGTTGGAGGAGCCAGAAGACATCTCAGTTGAATGTACTCACTATACGAAGAAAAATGTGCTATCTCATTATCATGATCTCAACCTGAGCTTCCTCGATCATTTGGACACCCCAACTTTCAAGGAGAAGAAGGAGCCCTAAGCATGGGAAAGAGAGGCTACTCTAGTAGTTGCTGAGGTCTAAGGCGCCCCTTCTACTGCTGGGTCATTACATAACGTTTCCACATCTACTTTTGTTCCGGCAACTCAGCAGCAACTCACCCCTAATGGTGCTTCTTAGGGTGATCAAGGTCGGGGTGATCCTCTTGTTGACCTTAATTAGGAGCCTTTGAACCCTGCCCCAGCCTAGAGCTAATCTTCTCGGGGGCCATCGACAGACCAGCCCTTCGAGTAGATAAAAGATTTAGATTTTTTGGAGTTACCAGAGTTGGCTGATCTTAGGCGATAGTTATTCCTTCCCCTTCTTCTTATACCTTAGTTCAGGATGCCGGCCATGAATTTATATGACCCTAAGTTATGATTGGATATTTGAATTCGAATTTTTCATATGCTTAAATTTTTAAGTGAATACTTGAATTCTTCTTCTTTTTTATTGCTTGGTTTGTGTTAGCATGATCCCATAATGGGAGTTCTTCTAAGTGAATGGGGGCCAGCCGAACAATGGGAATTCCTCTAGTTAAGGGTTGTTTCCCCTTCTTGAGATTACCTAAGGGGATTAGGTAGGTGGCATTCCAACTTGCTCGATCAGTGGGAGTTTCTCTAGTTAAGGGGTGTTTCCTCTTACTGAGATTACCTAATAAGGTCAGGTCAGTGGCGTTCCGACTTACTCAGCCAATAGGAGCTCCTTTAGTTAAAGGATGTTTCCCCTTATTGTGGTTACCAAAGGGGTCAGGTTGGTGGTGTTCCGACCTACCTGATTAATGAGAGTTCCTTTAATAAAGGGGTGTTTCCCCTTATTGAGGTTACTTGAGAGAGTTAAGTCAATGGCATTTCGACTTGCTTGGTTAATGGGAGTTCCTTTAGTTAAGAGGTGTTTCCCTTTATTGAGGTTACCCAAGGGGGTCAGATTAGTGGTGTTCACAACTGCTCAGTTAATGGGAATTCCTCTAGTTAAGGCATGTTTCCCCTTATTGAGGTTACCCGTAGAGGTTAGGTCAGTAGCGTTCTGACTTGCCCAATCAATAGGAGCTCTTCTAGTTAAGAGGTGTTTCCTTTTACTAAGGTTACCCGAGAGGATAAGGTTGGTGGCGTTCCAACTTGCTTGGTAAATAAGAGTTCCATGGTTAAGTGGTGTTTCCCCTTGCTTAAGTTACTCGAAGGTGTTTGGTTAATGGTGTTTCAACCTACCCAGTAAATGGGAGCTCCTTTAGTTATGGGGTATTTCTCCGTAATAAAGTTACTTGAATGGGGTCACGTCAATGGCATTCCAACCTACCCAGTGAATGAGAGTTCCTCTTAGTTAAAGGGTGTTTCCCCTTACTAAGGTTACTTAAGGGGGTCAAGTTGGTGGTATTCCAACATATCCAGTACATTCCTCTTAGTTAAAGGGTATTTTCCCTTATTAAGATTACCTGAGGTGATGGGAATCAGGTTGCCGGACCTCTAACTCGCAGCTGAGCTCGAGAACTAGAGGGATTAGCAAGACGAATCCTCCTGTTCCATCCGACTCATGCAAATGCCAAGTATCTCCTTATTGACCCATTTCACTTTCTAAGTTAAGTGACTGCCTATTTCTCACATATTGTGTGCTGAGAAGTAGGACGATGAGACAACAGCCCATCTTCATTCTCACACACTCTTAGCTAATTACTTACTTGGCCGTACCCCTACCGAGATTTGAGAGAAAGAGTAAATTACTATGTTCATCTTAGCTATTATGTTTGCTAGCTGTTAATTTCCTAAAGTGTTTGTTTGAACTTTGAATCTGTGGAGAAAATGATAGACCTGAGAGTGAATGTTGGAATGGGAGATGACAATAGTAAAGTTGTCCATCATGGATGACAGTTTGAAGAAACACCCAAAAGTACTAACGAGAGACTTAATGAAGTGGCTAACCTCTTGGTAGATTTGACTTGAGCTGTTTATGCGTTGTCTTGCCAATCGACTAAGGCTACTCAAAACACCCTGCAAGCTGCTCAACTTGTTAGAGGTCAGAATTCATCTCGACTAGTGCGAGGTAGACGAGTGAAAAGAAGGATTGATTTGATAGACGTGGAAGAAGAGGAAGAAGAGTATTTTAATGAAGAGCACATACGAGTTCCCATAACATTTGACCATGTAAAGCTTCAGATTCTGAGCTTTAATGGATTTGGGAATGCTGATGAGTATTTGAAGTAGGAAGAGGAGGTGGAGCGTGTTTTTTATTATTATCAATCCAAGGATTACGAGAAAGTGAGAACTACTACTGTTGAGTTCTCTGGGTATGTTGCCATATGGTAGCAGAATTTCTAAGCCATGAGGAGACGAGAGGGCTACCAAGAGATTAACATTTAGCCTAAGATGAAGAGGATACTTAGAAATAGGTTCATGCTGGAAACTTATCTTTAAGATACTTTCACTCGGCTTTAAGAGCTGAGATAAGAGGGTTAGACTGTTGTCGAGTATGTTCAAGAATTTTAAATGCTTATGATCCGTTATGAAGTGAAGGAACCAGTAGCTTGAACAATTTTAAGATTCATTACTAGGTTGAGAGGTGACATTCGAGACATTGTGGAACTCCAACAATTGATTACAATGGATGAGGTTATCAAAATAGCCCAGTAAGTAGAGAGGCAAACAAAAAGCTAAGTACCGACAAAGATGCCGACTAGCCGACCCGGATTAGTCAAGTACCAAGCTAAGTCGAAAGATGGATGTTCGAGCTAAATAGAAAGGCTGACCCAATGGTGAAGTGTCGATCTGGACTTATAAGAAGGGGCAAGGGTTTGGTAGGAAGATGAGGCAGATCAAGTACTTCAAGTGCTAAGTGTTCGGACACATTACTGCTTAATACCCAAACTGACGGACGATGGTCATCAAGGGAGACATCCCGAAGCTAGAGGTAGACAGTACAGATGAGGAACCTGAAGAAGAGGAGATCTTTGCTAATAAAGAATTGATTGAGGAGGATATGTTTATTGAGGACTTAAACCAATTACTCATGGTTGTCCAATATACTATGAACATGGAACCCTCATAAGAGGAGGAGTACAGAGAGAATTTATTTCATACCACCTATAAGGTGAATGATCAAGTATGTGCTCTCATCGTAGATAGTAGAAGTTGCACCAATGTCGTATTAGCCGATCTTATTTCAAAACTGAAGTTGCCAATTGTTGCACATCCGAGGCTGTATAAGTTGTATTGGTTGAGCTTGAAAGGAGCATTACATGTTGCTTAGCAAATACTACTATCGATCACTATAGGAAATTATTTAGACCAAATTCTTTGTGATGTGCTGCCTATGTATGCTTCCCACGTGTTACTAGGTAGGCTGTAGCTGTTTGATAGGAGAGTTATCTATAATGGCTACAAGAACACGTACATGTTCTCGAGAAGGATGATCAGAAGATCACACTGAACCCAATGCCATTGAGAGAAGTCAATAAGTTGCAGATAAAACTTGCTTACGGATCGAAGAAGGTTCTGGCGATGAGTAGAGTCAAGCTGACCTTCATGTTGGTTAGGCACCTATTAAAAATGAAGGAACAGGGTGAACTACCCTAAGAAATCAAAGAGTTGTTGGACGAGTATGCCGATTTGTTCCCAGAACAGTTACTTGAGGGGTTTTGCCATCAACTCGAGGCATAAAGCATTGCATTGACTTAGTACCTAACGTTGTACTATCGAATAAGCCGGCCTATCGGATGAATCCTAAACAGGCTGCTGAGCTCCAACGACAAGTCAATGAGTTACTAGAAAGAGGATATGTGAGGGAAAGCATCAATCATTGGCAAGTACCAGCCCTTCTAATGCTAAAGAAGGATGGAACCGGGCAGATGTGTGTAGACAGCCGTACTATGAATAAGATTACTATCAAGTACAGATATCCTATCTCGAGATTAGAAGATATGCTGGATGAATTGAGTAGAGCTAAGATTTTTTAGCAAGATTAATCTTAAGTTTGGCTACTATCAAATTTGCATGAAGCCGGGAGACGAATGAAAAACAACATTCAAGACTTGACATGGATTACATGAATGGATGGTCATGCCCTTTGGCTTGTCAAATGCCTCAAGCACTTTCATGAGACTAATGAATTATGTGCTAAGACATCTGATAGGAAAGTGCATCGTAGTGTACTTTGGCGACATCTTGGTATCAACTCGAGGCATAGAGCATTGCATTGACTTAGTACCTAACGTTGTACTATCGAATAAGCCGACCTATCGGATGAATCCTAAACAGGCTGCTGAGCTCCAACACCAAGTCAATGAGTTACTAGAAAGAAGATATGTGAGGGAAAGCATCAATCCTTGGCAAGTACCAGCCCTTCTAGTGCCGAAGAAGGATGGAACCGGGTAGATGTGTGTAGACAGTTGTACTATGAATAAGATTACTATCAAGTACAGATATCCTATCTCGAGATTAGAAGATATGCTGGATGAATTGAGTAGAGCTAAGATTTTTTAGCAAGATTGATCTTAAGTCTAGCTACTATCAAATTTGCATGAGGCCGGGAGACGAATGAAAAACAACATTCAAGACTTGACATGGATTATATGAATGGATGGTCATGCCCTTTGGCTTGTCAAATGCCTCAAGCACTTTCATGAGACTAATGAATTATGTACTAAGACATCTGATAGGAAAGTGCATCGTGGTGTACTTTGGCGACATCTTGGTTTACAGTGCCGACATGCCGAGTCATTATGAACATCTCTGAGCCATTTTGGATATCTTCCGTACCGAGAGATTATTCGGCAATCTAAAGAAGTGTTGCTTTTGCTAAGAGGAAGTGGTATTCTTGGGCTATGTAGTCAATGGAGGAGGCTTATGAGTGGATGATGAGAAGATTTAAGCAATTGTAAAATGGCTGACTTCTACTACTTGTGTTGACGTGAGAAGTTTCCATGGATTGACTTCATTCTATAGATGATTCATCAAGAATTTTAGCACCTTTACTGCACCACTTATTGAGCTAGTAAAGAAAAACATTGACTTTTGATTGCGAGAAAGGGAGGAGAAGAGCTTTTTCGACATAAAAGAAAAGTTAACCTTCGCCTTGGTATTGGTTCTACCTAACTTCGAGAAAATATTTGAACTAGAATGTAATGCGTCAGGCATTGGAATAGGCGCTAACCTAATGTAGGAAAGCCGACCAATTGCCTTCTACAGTGAGAAGCTCAAAAGGCCATAGTTAAATTGCTCCATGTATGACAAAAAACTCTTTTTGCTAATTCGAGCATTATAAGTATGGTAGCATTATCTACTACTGAGAGAGTTTGTCATTTACACTGACCCTGAATCTCTAAGGTACCTCCAAAGTCAAATGAAATTATCAAAGCGATAAGCGAAATGGGTTAAATTCCTTGAAGGATTCAATTTTGTGATTAAATATAAGCAGGGAAAGAGCAACGTAGTTGCAGATGCTCTTTCAAGGTGACATGCACTTTTAATCGGACTGTAAACCAAGTTGTTTGGGTTTGCAAGTATTAAAGAGCAGTATTTTGAGGATCTACGTTTTGGATCCATAATCATGCGATGCATTGATAGAAGAATGGTGGATGAGTATCATATAAAGGATGGTTACTTATTCAAAGGTGGAAAATTATACGTGCTGACCTGTTCATTGTAGGAACTATTGATTAAGAAAGCCCACAGTAGAGAATTCTTCGAACATTTTGGAGAAAGGACCCGTGAACTATTGAATGGTCGATTCTTTTGGTCGAGATTGAGGAAAGATGTGCACTGAGTTATCGAAAGTTGTGCCATGTGCAAGAAGGCTAAGTATTGAGTCGAGTAAGGGAAACCAATACCTTTGCCTATCTTGACGAAGCCATAGATTGAATTGAGCATAGACTTTGTTCTCAGACTACCATGAACGACTCGAAGCAAAGATTTTACAATGGTTATCGTGAATTGGTTTAGCAAAATGGCACACTTCGTGCTTTACTCCAAAACTAATGATGCTTTAGCTATTGCTTCTCTTTTCTTGCAAGAGATTACGCGGATACATGGCATGCCGAGAAGTGTAGTATCCAACAGAGACTCGAAGTTCTTGAGCCATTTTTGGAGGACCTTGTGGTGTCAAATGGGGACCAAACTACTTTCAATACTTCCTATCACCCCCAAACTGATGGCCAAACAAAAGTGGTCAATCTTACTTTGAGATCACTACTCCGAGCTACAGTGGATAAGAACTTAGCTGATTAGGATGTCTACTTACCAGTGGTTGAGTTTGCTTACAATTGAACACCGTATGGCACCATTAAGCAGGCTCCCTTCGAAGTGGTCCATGGTTTAAATCTTGAGTTGCCTCTTAACCATACCCCTATTCCTATACCTGTGTAAGAAGACCCTGACGCTTCAGCTAGAACATAATCCCTCCAACACATCTATCATAAAATCACTCGACACATCGACCAAGCTGCTAGAAGATTGCGGAAGAAGATTAAGGGTAGGACGGTTAAACAATTCCAGTCAAGAGACTTAGTATAGCTGCACCTCAGTAAGAAATAGTTCCTAAACAAAATGAGGAACAAATTATCTATAAGAGCTTAAGGACCTTTTAGAATCCTCCAAAAGATCAATGACAACACCAACAAATTGGAGTTGCCCAAGGACAATGGGATTTTGAATGCCTTCAACGTTGCCGACCTCAATCCGTATCACCTTGACAGAGAGCTAAACCAAGACCATTCGGATTTGATCCCAAATCCAAAATAACCTAAAGGGAATGATCGAAATCAGGCTACCAGTCCTTTAACTCGTAGCCGAGCCCGAGGACTAAAGGGATTGGCAGGATGAATCCTCTTGTTCCAGCCAACTCATGTAGATGTCAAGTATCTCCTTGCCGAGCCGAGTGACTACTTGTTACTCACATGTTGTGTGCCGAAAAGTGGGAGGTTGAGACAATAGCCCATCTTCATTCTTACACATGCCTGGCCAATTACTTACTCAGCCGCACCCTTGTTGAGATGTCGAGACAAAGAGTCCGAACTGATCAAGTTACCCTTGCTCGAACAAGTAAGCTATCCGTACTTTTTGGTCCACATCCTTTAATGACATCACTAATATAGCAACACTATGTATACAGTATCATGTGTAGAATTCGTTGTACTAATGATTACTTTCCTTATATATTCATTTTTACCCTTTTGTATCTTGTATACTACTTTCTTAGGAAATGTCCTCTTTGTCTTTTCCCTATTGGGCAAGTTGTACTAACTTATGTGATACGAACTCAGATGAAGACAAGAACTTAATATTACGCGTAACCAAAGAGGGTGGGTTCAAGCTGCAAGATGGCCTGAAAAGTAAATGATAGATGAGGGAAACCAAGGGTTCCCGTGCACCGATGCTAGATATGACGCACCAATGCTTTACATGAGCTCTGGTCGCACTTGATATGATGCATAAGTATGGCTGGAGATCACTCACTATTAGTCTACGTTCGAATAGACTAGATAAGAATAGCTCAAGAGTAAGAGGATACTTAGCTCAAGAGAAGGTAAAAAGTCTAATTTATTCTTTTGTATATCTTCTTGCGGCTATTACATTATGTGATTATTTATAATACCCTGTTATGGTAAGTTCTATATTACAGATAATTATAAAAATGAATTTCTAGTTGCTAAATAAAAAGGAAATTACCATATAAGGAGACACGAAATCGTGTGCAGTGAATGTCGTTTATTAGAAAGGATAGTACGGTTGTCAGTAAGGATAGTGTATACGTGTTTTTACTATGATTATGACAGTATTGTAGTCCGAGTAGGGGTAAGTCTCTGTTTAGGCTTGTTCGACGTCAGAAAGGGTTGGATTATAGTTGGTTCAGGGACGGCTTACCTTAGGTTGGCCTCAGAAGGTCGGCTCTTGACAGTCTTGGTTGGCTTCGACATAGTGGAGATTGTTGTACTTAGATTTAGCCCTTAGACTATGGTTTAGTAGAGGGTTCAGCTTGACATGCTAGTTGATCACCTCGACAACATCTTAGATAGCATGGAGAGCAAAGTAGCTCGGCAGATTGGACAAGGGTAAGCACTACTCCTTAGCACTTAACTCACCTCGGACAGCTCGGTGAACCAATTAAGAAAGTCCTCGGGCTCTGAAGTGTGTAATCGATCCTTAATCCTTATCATCCCCTCTAGGTTGTTTGAGATTTGGACTCAAATCTGGTTCGGTTCCTGGTTGTTCGTCCTCGGGAGTATAAGGTTGGAGATTGGTAATGTTGACATTGTCCAAGGCTCCATCCTTCAAGTAATTCAATCCTATAAGCGTTAGGATTAATCTTTTCAAGCACTCTGAAAGGTCCGTCGGCTTTGGGAGACAACTTGCTTTTCCTTAAGTTTAGGAATTGTTCCTTACTAAGGTGTATCCAGAACAAATCGCCTAGTCAAAATTCCCTCTTCCTCCATCTTCGGCATCATTTCTCAAGCTTAATAACAGCTTAACTCAATTGCTTTACAACCTTTTGGTGCATAGCTTTGATGGCCTCAACTCTCTCGATGGTTGGCTGATCTTCATTAAGCATCGGTTAGGGTGCTTAGTCCAATGGTAGTTCAGGGTTAAACCCATAGGCGACCTCAAATGGAGACATGCTTATTACGCTGTAGGCGGTCCTATTGTATGTGAACTCAATGATATGTAGGCACAGATCCCAATTGGCTATGTTTCATCTGATAGCAACTCACAACAAAGTTCCCACGGTTCTGTTGACAACTTTGGTTTGTCCATCGATCTATAGGTGGCAGGACGTGCTGTACAACAGCTTGGTTCCCATTCACCTGCACAACATCCTCCAAAAGTGGCTCATGAACTTGGGGTCTTGATCTGAAACAATGGTCCTAGGAATTCCATGCAACTTGATTACTTCTTGCAAAAAAAGAAAAGAAAAGAAAAGAAAAGAAATAGCTGAAGTGTCGTTAGTTTTGGAACAGAGCATAAAATGTGCTATCTTACTAAATTGATCCACAACCACCATGATGGAGTCCTTCCCTCATGATGTTCTTAGCAATCCTAACATGAAGTCCATACTCAGCTTGGACTATGGTTTGGTCGGGGTTGGCTAAGGTTAATAATGTCTTTACTCGACTCGACCCTTCGCTTTTCAGCAGGTCATACACCTTTCCAACATGGATTGGAGATCTCTCTTTATCCTTGGCCAAAAAAATCTGGAGGATAATAACTCATAAGCTCGGTGCTGGCCAAAGTGTCCAATTAATCCCCCTCCATGTGCCTCGCGCACTAGTAGTTCTTGCGTAGAACAAGTTAAGATATATAGCCTCCTCTTCCTGAATAAGTATATGTCCTCCCTATGATAGTCGTCTAGTGTCCATCCTTCCTTATAACGAGTGTAGATAGGACTAAAGTGTAGGTCCTTGACATACAAATTCTTGATGGTTGAAAAACCAAGTAGCCTCGTTTACAGCTTAGTCAGGAGGGTATGTTGTCTTAATAAGGCATTAGCTACTACATTGTTCTTTTCGTTCTTGTATTTTGCGACATAACAAAAACCTTCCATGAATTCAACCCACTTGGCTTATCTCCGGGATAACTTTGGTTGGCTCTTTAGATATCTCAAGGATTCACGATCGGTATAAATCACAAATTCCTTAGCAGCAAATAGTGTTGCCACGCCGTTAGGGCTCAGATTAAAGAGTAGAACTCCTTGTCGTAGATGGAGTAGTTGAGTGTGGCTCCTTGAAGTTTTTCACTAAAGTAAGCAATAAGTTGGCCTTCTTGCATCAGCACAGTACTTATGCCTAGTCTGGACGCATCACACTCTACTTCAAATATTTTATCGAAGCTCGGTAGAACTAAGACACGGGCTGTAGTTGGCCTCTCTTTCACTTCCTCAAAACTCTTCCTCTCATTCTCACCCCTTCTAAATTCAACATTCTTCTTTAAGAATTCAGTAAGTAGGGCTACAATCGTACTGAATTTCCTGATGAATCGATGATAGAATGATGCCAGGTCGTGAAAACTTCTCACATTGGCAGAACAGGTCGGCTTAGGCCATTCTATGATCGCTCTTATCTTCTCTTCATCGACTCGGATGCTACCTCTGCTCACAACAAATCCTAAGAAGATCACCTTAGAATGGTGAAAGTCACATTTCTTTAGATTGGCACAGAGCTATTCAGCTTGGAGTTTCACAAGCACTTGTTGGAGATGTTCTTAGTGAGTCTCTAAGTTAAGACTACATATAAGAATGTTATCAAAATAAACCATGACAAACCTTCCCAGTAATTCTCAGAGCACATGGTTCATAAGTCACATGAATGTGCTCGGCGTATTAGATAGTCTAAATGGCATTACAAGCCACTCATATAAACTATGTCGTGTTTTGAATGCTGTTTTCCACTCATCTCCTTTACGCATTCAGATCTGATGGTATCCAAATTTGAGATCGATCTTGGAGAACACTCTTGCTTCACTTAACTCGTCTAGCATATCATCAAGCCTGGGTATGATGATGATTCGATTGATGGCTCGACTATCCATATACATCCTCTAAGAACCATCCTTTTTTGGTACCAACAAGGTCGGCACAATATATGGGCTTAGGGACTCACGTACATACCCTTTCTTCATGAGGTTGTCTACTTGCCTTTGCAGTTCGACAACTTATTTAGGGTTCAGCCTATAAGCAGGCTTATTTGGCAGTGTGGCTCTTAGTTGCAAGTCAATCATATGCTCGACACCTCGAATTGGGGGTAAACTCTCTGGAAACAAGTTAGTAAAGTCCTCCAGTAAGGTTTTTACCTCGGTCGACAGCTCTTCCTCCCTAGGTCTCATCTCTAGAAGCCTCTTGACAAGCAGATAAGTCAATCCCTCTAGCTCTATTTCTCTCTTCAGTTCGGCTCAGGTTAGTAGCAAAGCCTCTTTCTTTAGGGTTCAGTTGAGCTGAGACTGCATGACTTTTACCTGCTCGGCATTCATGGCACTCAATTTCAATCTTCTTCCTTCATGCTCTACAGAACATGTGTTCCTCCTGCCGTCATATATAACTGCTCAATCAAACATCCATAGTTATCCAAGTAGAAGGTGGGACGTACTCATAGGCAACACATCACAAATCACCTCATCTCAATACTTGCCTATACAGATTGGCACAGACACCTATTTGTTCACTTGTAGAGCTCCCTTATTACTGAGCCAATGAAGCTTGTAAGGTTTCGAGTGGGGCATGGTTGGCAATTTCAACTGGTGGACCATAAATGCAAAGGTTGCATTGGTGTGGCTCTTACTGTCAATGATCAGTGCACATAGTGATTCGTTTACCTTGCACCCAATATGGAAGAGATTTTATCTTTACTCGTCTTCAAGCATAGGACTGATACTCATTATCTTCCTCAATACTAGAGCGGTCGGCATGAAGTTGCCTTCCTCACTGTAGATAACTTCTCCTCGAATAACTCAGTCTATTTGTCCTCCTTTAACTCCTTTATTTCCTCATCAGTACTATAGATTTCAACGGTCGACGCCTCGCCTCTAATCACCATTGTTTGCCTGTTTAGAAACTGAGCAGCCATGTGTCCAAATCCTTAGCATTTGAAACACTTGATCTCACTCGTCTTCCTCCCTAAACTCTGGCCTTTCTTGAACTTCCTCGATGGTTCCTTCTCCTTTGCTCAAGTAGTTTGAGCAAGCCAGGTCTTAATGACCTTACTTAGTTCCGTTTGCATAGGTCTGCTTAGAATAGGTCGGCTATTACCAGGACGGTTGACGAGTGGTCGGAATCTTCCTGTTCGGTGCCTTTCTATCCTTTAGGTGGCTCGGATTGCATCATCAAGCGTTCTAAAGTCAAGGGTTTCTAGGACATCCCCAATCTCATAATTCAATCTATCAATGAATCAAGACACAGTTCAGTCTTCTGGCTCCATAACTTCGCACCGGATCATTAACATTTGGAACTCCTTAACGTAAGCATCCACACTCAATCCTCCTTATCTTAGTTCTTGCAGTCTCTTGAAGGCATCTTACAAATAATAGCTTGGCATGGACCTTCTTCGCATAACTCTCTTCATGTCATCCCAATTCCCAATCTCTCGTTTTCCTTTCTTTCTTTTGGTGGCTTATAAGTTCTTCCACCATAAGGCGGCATAATCGGTGAACTCCAACACAGCTAGCCTAACCTTTGCATTTTCGAGCACTTCGTGGTATTCAAACTGCTTTTCAATCTAATCTACCTAATCTAGATAATCCTCGACATCACCACTTCTAGAGAAACTCAGAATACGCATCCTTAATCCTTCAACTCTAAGGGCTTATACATTCCTATTCTTGGGTTCATAGTATTCCTCTACCTTATCACCTCCTTCTACTTCCTCCTCAATCTCTTCAAGCGTTAGTCTTCGTTTAGTGTCCTTACTAATTCCTTCAGCTTAGGGTGGTCGAGCTAGGGCGTTATCTTGGCTAAACTAACCATTACCTCGGCCTTGTTGTTCACGTTCCTTCATGGGACTGTTTTTAGCTTACTATATGTCTTCTTGGATGATAGTCACCAGACTAGCTACCAAATTGGTAAGCCTATCCAAGCGGTCACCTATTTACTGAGGTGAGAAGCTTCTTTCCTGTCCTTGACCATGTCGAGTACCACTTTCTTAGTTTCCCAAAGTCCCTTGCACACTTGAATCTGATATTGATGTTTACTTCACAATGACAACTTCACAACAAACAAAGAGTCAACCACACTCTATTTTGGCATAATGAAAATAGGGAAAAACAGAGTACAAAGCACTTCTCACTACTAAACTTCAAAGCTAACAATAGAACCACTATCACACGAGAGCAGTGATAAACTATTCAAAGAATACAGTAGCAGGATCTAGCTTCAAACATAGCCAATCTCTTATACTAAGATGATACGGACTCGTAGATGAACACACGAACCCAATATCACCCATAACTAAGGGGGTGGGTCCAAGCCGCAAGATGGCCTAAAAAGTAAATGATAGTTGAGGGAGAGCAGGGGTTCTCGTGCATCGATGTTAGATATGACGCACCAACATTTTATACGAGTTCTAGTCGCACTTGATATGATGCACAAGTGTGACTGGAGGTCACTTGCTACTAGTTTACGCTCAAATGGGCTATATAAGAGTAGCTCAAGAGGAAGAGGACACTTATCTCAAGAGAAGGTAAAAAGTCTAGTATATTCTTTTGTATATCTGCTTGTAGCTGTTATATTATGTGACTATTTATGGTACCTTGTTAGGGCAAGTTCTATGTTATAGACAATTACAAAAAATGAATTCCTATTTGCTAAATAAAAAGGAAATTATTATATAGGGAGACACGAAATCGTATGCAACGAATATTGTTTGTTAGAAAGGACAGTACGATTGTCAGTAAGGACAATGAGCACGCGTTTTTACTGTGATTCTAACAATATTGTGGTCCGAGCAGGGGTAAGCCTTTGTTCAGGCCTGTTCGGCGTTTGAAGGGGCTGGACTGTAGTTGGTTCAAGGATGGCTCACCTTGGGTTTGCTTCAGAAGGTCGACTCCTGACAGTCTTGGTCGGCCTCGGTACAGTAGAGATTGTTGTACTTAGATTTGGCACTTAGACTATGGTTTAGTAGAGGGTTTGGCTTGGCATGTTGGTTGATCACTTCGGTAATATCTTGGATAGTATGGAGAGCAAAGTAGCTCAATAGATTGGATTGGAGTAAGTACTGCTCCTTAGCACTTAACTCACCTCGGACAGCTTAGCGAACCATTTGAGAGAGTCCTCGGGCTCGGGAGTATGTAATCATTCCTTGATCCCTATTATTATGGGTATAAATACGCTTGTAATTGTAGCTGTAACAGATACATTAAACATTAATACACTTGAGTATTTTCTTCCTTAAGTAAACACTACTTGTTTACTCTTGGCATCACTCTTATCCTAACCTTTGAGTAAGGTTAGGTAATGAGTAACCTTACCGGACCAATTCGTGCATCATATCAAATTATGTCGTGAGTCCTCGAAAGTTCCATTGGTACATAATATCCATTAGAGCTATTCGTGGGTTTTGCTTACTTTTCATTTACAGTTGTCCCTTTTTGCGCCATTCCCCATTATTCCTTTCGAGCTTTCTGCAAGCTTGGACTCATCTAAAGACGAGCCTTATCTGTTCTTGGTCATGATCAGCAATACAAGGGAGTTAGGTTGGTGGCATTCTAGCCTGCTTGGTAAATGAGAGTTCCTCTTAATTAAAGGGTGTTTCCCCTTACTAAGGTTACTCAAGGAGATTAGGTCAGTGGTGTGGTGTTCTGACCTACCTAGTAAATGAGAGTTTCTGTAGTTAAGGAGTGTTTCCCCTCACTAAGGTTACCCGAGAGGGTCATGTTAGCAGCATTTTGACTTGCCTGATTAATGGGAGTTCCTTTAGTTAAGGGATGTTTCCCTTTACTAAGGTTACTCAATGGGGTCAAGGTGATGACGTTCTAACTTGTCTGGTAAATGGGTCCATTTACCCTCTTAGGATTAGGACTTAGTAAAAAAGAGAGTAAGAGGAGAGATAACTGTAGACAGCATATAAAATGGAATTTTTCATTTAAAATTTGAAAGGATTTGCATAGTAATACGTTAATTAAAGTAAAGCCAAAGGTGATACAGGCTGGGCTAAGGACAGACAAGGCCGACCGCCGGGTGGCTTTGATCCTGCCGAAAGAATGAAAGATAGAGTGAGTTTAGTAAGGGTTTTAGCGAATCCGTGAGCCACCTAACCGGATATGATGCATCGGCTAGATTCTACACAGACCTAAGACTCACTAGATGTGACGCACCAGTCCGAGTGATAGGGTTGCCCGTCACAATCCTTACTAAAGGGATTGATAAGAGCTGATAAGGAAGAGAGAGCTTTCTGAGAGAAAATACTCAAAAGGGGGTTTTCATTAATCTTCTATTTATCTATGCATTGTTACAAAAGCTGCTATTTATAATACGTCCTAAATCCTAGTGGCAAAACTGTAAATAATGTACAAGACCTTAAACTCTAAAGAATTGGGCTCATAAATAAAATAAAGACAAACATGTAAAAAAATATAAAACTATGCGTTTTATAGGGAGAAGTCGGCATGTGGTCATTCGGTATGCCTTGGAGGTAGTCTCATAATGCTTGGTCAAGACACCAGAGAGGTCGGCCTATAATTGTTGAGTTCTAAAGTCAGTCGGCAATAGTTTCTCCAAGGTGTGTCGAGTAGATCCAACACTCGATAAAAGTGATCTCTTGGTTATTAAGTTGATGATAGACTTTAGCCAAGTGAGTCCAACTCTCGAAAACATGATACCTTGGCTTATCGACAAGCATGATGCCAAATAAGTGATTGGTCAAGCATAGATGAGGATCGGTTGTTGTCTCGATATTATGCTTCTCGGTACTCTATCTGCAATAATGTGTTATTCAGCTCTACAGACAAAATGAGTTGGCAAGTAAATGATCTTAGCTTTGGTTGTCGAGTTAGGTCGGTACCCCGAAGCCTATCATTTCCTCTCCCTTAGAGATGTTTCGATCCAAAACTTAGTAACTGGTAGCTTTAAATCCTACCGGGATCAAATATTAATCTATAAAATTTAAATTGAAACATAGCACACTACAGTTCTTGCAACAAGGGCATCCCCAGCAGATGCTCCCTCCACTCATCATAGGCTCTATAAATCATACCTTTTGTCTCGGATCTTTCCCTCCACTTATCATAGATTTGATCAACTACGCCTTAGTATTCCTAACAACTATCAAGTACAGAAAGTAATACAATCTCTAGGGCATACAAAAGACTATAGGTGAGTGGGTTCGGTGCCAATAGGAAGTAAGATGGCTCGTTAGTCATAAGTACTTCCAACTCTTCAAGCTTAGCTAGCTTAGATTTCACACTCTCCTCATTCGTTGAAATTAGTATTCCTTCTACTTCCTCATAAATCAATTCTACTTCCTCGTAAATTGATTCTTCTTCCTCCTTCCTCCTGGGGTCATGCTCATTAGTTTAGATGGTCGATAATGGGGGTACGTCGAGAATATGAAGGTTTAACTCCAACTCAGCTTAGTCCTCTTCCTCTCTACTACTTGTTTCTCTAACAACCTCTACCTCCTTAACTCCTTCTTCAATACTTTCTAATTTGACATTCCTCCATTATCTTATTTCATCCTGGAACGCTTTAAATCGTTTTTCAATCTCCTTCAGTTGATCCTGCAATTCCAAGAGGTTAGCTTCATAAGTGGGTTTTCTCTCATACAATCTATCATGATGATCTCGGGGTACAAATTTTCTTCGCATCAAATGTTTTATCTCGTCCCATGTAATGATCTCAATGTTTCCCCTATCAATTCTTTGATTTATCATTCTCTTCCACCAAATAGCTACAAAGCCAATCATCGAATTCTTTATAGCATAGGCTCTCTTATGCTAGAGGTAAGAATAATCTTCGAAAACCTGATCGACTTGAAATTCCCAACTCAAATATTCATCCGGAGTACCATATCCATCAAACTCTAGAATTTGTGACATCACGTCTTCATAATAATATTCATATCCGTATCCAGCTTTATATGCCATGTTAAGGATATTCAATTCAATAGCATGGTACTTAAGCTTATGAAAGAAAGAGTTACTCGGCAATTGATGGATAATAGTATAGCTAAAGAGGGTACTAGTGCTCAAATCGCAAGTATTAACAACTTGACAATAATTATCTCGACTTGTACTTCAATCCAACTCGTCACTTGGACCAACACACGCAATAGTTTGGCATAAGTTCAATTTGACAGCAGCTTGGATTGCGTTTTGTGGGACGACAGCTCTGACGCTTATTTATAGTACAACAACTCGGCACTTAGGAACAGTAGCTCAAAGTAGTATAGCAGTTCGGCACTTGACCACAACGGTACTGCTAGTACAATAGTAACACGTCACAACAACCTATTATAGTAGCAAGCTTTGACACATACAACAGTATTTTCTCGACTACTATCGCAATACTAAAGCAAGATAACACATTGAACAGCTTGAAGAAGAGATATCTCGGTAAACAACCCAAATTGGAATTCCTAACCTTTTCTTCAATATATATATATATTCAATATGAGACTTATGATGTAAAGGAATTGTGATCCAAATTTTCATTAACCCACCCGAAGGAAATTCAATTGAAACCAAACTAATATCCAGTAAACAAATGCTCGATGACCCAAACAAACCCAATAAGCAAGCACTTCCTCAAACATAAAATAGAACAAATACAATGACTAAAACTCTCGATCCTATCTGGAACCTTAAGCTCTGATACTAAGATGATACGGAACAGGCTAAGGATAGACAAGGCCAGCCGTCGGGTGGGTTTGATCTTACCAAAGGAATAAAAGATAGAGTGGGTTTAGTAAGGGTTTTAGTGAATTCGTGAGGCACCTAATTGGATATAATGCACCAGCTAGATTTTATACAGACCTAAGACTCATCGGATGTGACGCATTGGTCTGAGTGATAAGGTTGCTCGCCACAATCCTTGCTAAAGAGATTGATAAGAGCTGGTAAGGGAGAGAGAGCTTTCCGAGAGAAAAGATTCAAAAGGGGTTTTTCATTAATCTTCTGTCTGTTTATGCATTGTTACAAAAGCTGCTATTTATAGTACGTCCTAAACTCTAGTAGCAAAAGTGTAAATAATGTACAAAGCCTTAAACTTTAAAAAATTGGGCCCATAAATAAAATAAAGACAAACGTGTACAAAAACATAAAACTGTGTGTTTTACAGAGAGAAGTCAACATGTGGTCATTCGGCATGCCTTGGAGGTAGTCTCACAATGCTTGGTCGAGATACCAGAGTGGTCGGCCCATAATTGCCAAGTTCTAAAGTCAGTCGGCAATAGTTTCTCCGAGGTGTGCCAAGTGGATCCAACACTCGGTAAAAGTGATCTCTTAGCCACTAAGTCGACTATAGACTTTAGCCAAGTGATTCTAACTCTCGAAAACATGATACCTTGGCTTATCAGAAAGCATGATGCCAAGTAAGAGATTGGTCAGGCATAGGTGAGGATCGATTGTTGTCTCAATATTATGCTTCTCGGCACTCTATCCGCAATAATGAGTTATTCAGCTCTATAGACAAAATGAGTTGGCAAGTAGATGATCTCGGCTTTGGTAGTCAAGTTTAGTCAGTACCCCGAAGCCTATCAAAAGGTTATTAACATTCTAAGTGTACGAGATGGCTCGCCATCCAATCTTTCTAATCCATACACTCTATTATCCAAATTCTCACTTACTCTAACCAAGTCTTCTTAGTTGGGGACCAGCTTGCCCTGTACTTCCCATGATCCTTTGGCCTTTAATTTCTTGAAAACCAAGTTGCCGTCCTTGAATTCTTCGTGTCTAACCTTTTGATCATAGTATTGAGAGACTTGATGCTAAGAAGTAGTTACTCTAGCTGCATTGAGGTCTTTGATTTCTTTACTGCTGTTGACGCTAGCTTGTAATAGGGACTCATTGAGGATAGTGTTGAAACTTTAAGTCCAAATGTTGGGGAGCTCGAGTTCAATGGGGAGGACTACCTTCGACCAAAACACCAAGTGAAAGGGGGTTTCGCTTGTGGAAGTATGGTGGGTAGCCCTATACCCCCATAAAATGTTGGGTAATTCGTCTGCCTAGGTGCCATGAGCTTGGTCCACTTACCTCTTCAAAACTGTCAAAGATGATCTGATTAGTTGCTTCTACCTGACCGTTTAACTAGGGTAAGCAATCGAGGTAAATGCAAAGTAATGTGATGCTTAGTGCATAATTCCTTAAATTTAAGAGTATCAAACTTTCATCCATTTTCCACGATGAGGGCATAAGGGACCCCAAATCGAGAGAGGAAGTTGTTCTTGACAAAGGACTTAACACTCTTTTCTGTGATTTTTGCTACAGCTTTGGCTTCGACCTACTTAGTAAAGTAATCTACGGCAACTATGATGAACTACTATCCTCTCGAAGCCTTAGAGAAGGAGCCAAGGATGTCGATGCCCACTAGGTAAACAACCACGGACTGGTCAGGGGCTGGAGACTGGTGCTGGGTGCATGATTGATAAGAGCGTACTTCTAGTATTAGGGGCACTTTTAAGCTACAGCTTTGACATCTTGCCTTATGATAGGCTAGTAGTATTCAAGCCATAACGCTCGAATGTAAAGGGCTTGGGACTGAATGTGGTTGCTATATACTCTAGCATGCAGCTCTTCCATAACATACAAGCCTTTACCTTCTCAAAGGCATCTGAGTAGGGGGAGACTAACCCCCCTATGATACAGGACGCCATCGACCAATGTGTAGTTGGTGGCATGATATCTTAGCATCTTTGCATCTCTCTTGTCTTTTGAGAGCATACCTTACTCTAAATAACTTTGGATGGGATCTATCCAAATCAGCTTTGATGTTGCTGCTATTAGTTCCAAGACTTCTGCCAAGGCTGGAGCTATGTTCTTCTCTAGCAGGTACTTTATGAAGATCTTTTTATCCTTCACCTCGGGCTCTTGTATCCTAGTAGAGGTAAGTTTAGATAGCTAATTTGTCATTGAATTTTTGATTTAGGGGATCTTCGTGATGGTTTATGAAGGGAATTCAACTAGAAGGCTTTTCACATTCTCCAAGTACCTTGACATGGTGTCGTCCCTAGCTTCATATTCGCCTTGGATTTACTGGATGACTAACATAGAATCTAAGAAGACTTGTAGGTGCTTAATACTGATCTCTTTGGCCAATTTGAGACCAGCTATCAAGGTCTCATGCTCGAATTCGTTGTTGCTAGTGTTGAAATCGAATTTAAGGTACATAACAGACTGTGATCTTATATGGGCCAATTAGAACAAGACATGTACCCCCACCCCCTGACGTGGATGATCTGTTGATATGGAGAGTCTACATCGATTTGTCATCACCTATTGGTGCTTCCTCCTCTCTTGTATATTCTACCATGAAGTTGGCCAGCACTTGTACCTTATAAGCCGTTCATGGCTAATATTGGATTCTACATGTGCTTAGCTCCATTGCATACTTCACCATTTGTCCAAACACATTTAGCTTTTACAATATAATAAACAACGGCTAGTCTGTGAGCACAATGATCTAGTGTGTTTAGAAATAGGTCCTTAGCCAATGTGCTGAGATGATGACGACCAGGGTGAACTTTTCTACCTAAGTGTACCTAACATCAAACCAATAGAGTATGTGGCTTATGTAGCATACAGGCTTGTATTCTTTCCCCTTTGCTTTGACTAGTATATAAGAGAGTGCTTGATTGCTTATGGCCGGGTACAAAAACAAGTCCTCCCCTATGATAGGCTTGAAGAGGACAAGAGGCTATCCGAGGAAGTCTTGCAATTGCTAGAAGGCTGTTGCGTACTCCAGAGTCCATTCAAAACCCTTAGGATTTTTGAGCATTTTTAAGAACTTAGTGCATTTATTTGTGCTCCTAGTGACAAACCTATTCAGTGTGACTACCATGTCGGTGAGCTTCTACACATCTTAGACCGAGGTAGGGGGCTTCATATCCCTAATAGCATGTATCCTTTCAAGGTTGGCCTCAATACCTCTATAGGTGACTAGGAAGCCTAGAAATTTGCCTCAGCCGACTCTAAAGACATACTTCTCGAGATTCAACTTCATGTTCTAAAGTGAAGTCAACAAGCTAGTTGATCCTTAGGAGAAGGAAGCAGTCTTTTGAGCAAGCTTTATTGAGGTCAGTATAATCAACACACATTCATCACTTCTTAAACTTGTTCTTGACTAGCACCCCATTTGCTAGCTAAGTTAGGTACTTCTCTTACGTAACAAAGCCAACCTTTAATAGCTTTTACACTTCTTCTTTGATCGTAGCATGCCTTTTTTAGGCAAGGTGCCTCTTCTTCTACGTGACAGTTCATGTAATTGAGTTTATATTAAGGCTATTAGTTACTACATTAAGGGATATCCTAGGCATGTCTAACGCCGACCATGCAAGCCTATCTACGTTACCTCGTAGGAGGGTAATTATTTCTTTCTTCACTTCGGAAGGAGTCTCAATCCTAACCTTAGTGGTCTAGTCGGGAAGGGGGCCGATCTGTACATTTGTAGTGTTTTCACTTGGCTCTCCTCTCTTAACAGGCCTCTCCTATAGGCCAGTCTCTAAAGTGAAGACACCGTCAGCTCTGGTGACCTTGACATAAAGCTCTTAGGAGAGCTTCTGATCATATCTACATATTCCCACCCGGGTTGGGGTTAGAAACTTAGCCTTTAGGTGAAAGGAAGATATGATGACTCCAAATATGTTCAACTTGGTCTTCCCAAGAGAGCATATAGGAAGATAGATAGTAAATCATGATGAACTCTACTAGTCACCGTACAACATGGTTGTCATTGCCAAGCTCCATATCGAGAGTGATGATTCCTTTGACTCAAACAGTGCTCCCATTGAAGCTGATGAGGCTATGGTGGTACGACTTCATCTTAACCGGCAACTTTATCCTAATCCTCTTATATGTGTGGAGGAAGTGGATATCAGTGGAACTGCCAGTGTACACTATTATTTTCAAGACCTCAAAATTTGCGATCGTCACCCCTATGATCAAGGCGTCTTGATAGGGGGTGTTTACCTTGTCTAAATCTTTGTCAGAGAAAGAGATTGAAGTATCTCGCTTCTATCTCTTCTCCCTCATATCTAGCACCTCGGACGAAGCATTAACCGAGCTACTAGTATTTGGCCGACTCCCACAGTACGGCCCCCCAATAATTATATTGAGGATGCTGTTAGGGGTACAACCATTGCGGTAGTCATTGTTATGCTTTGGTCGGGCCCCTTTGGTCTACTGCCTCCTAAGTGCTCGCTCCTTATCGTCATCAAACGGTTGTCATTCCTCGATTTGGCTACATATTGATTAAAAAAGCCTTATTAAATGGCATATTCAATAGTATTCTTCAACTGGAAGCATTCATTAGTGGTGTGGCCATGATTGCTGTAGAACTAGCAATATTTGTCTGAGTTCCAACAACTAGGGTTCTCCTTCATCTTAGGGGGTTTCTTCAGCAAATTCCTATGCTTCATCTTAAAATAGACCTAGGAAATTAGTCTATTTAGAAGGGTATATTGTGTGTAAATAGGAGGGGGGAGCCAATCTCACTCGGCTCAGTGCTTCTTATTGCCTAAACCTTCCCCCTCTGATTTGCTCCGTACCCTTCCACCCAGGTGATCTTTTACGGATAGTCTCTCCATATCTTACTTTTTGTCCTTCTTCTCTTAGTCAACATTGTGCCTAACACGAATATTGTCCTCCTAGTCAATATATTTCTGGGTCTTATTCCAAAAATCGGCTAAGGTTTTCGACTTACTCTTTGCAAGCGACCGAAAGAAGTCTCTTGAAGGTCGAATGCCAAATGCCGAGCTATACGGCATAGATTGCTACTCCCATATCCAACTGAGGGATCTTAACCACATCATTATTGAATTGGGCTACATAATCACATAGAGATTCACCCTTACTCCACCTTATCAAGTACAAAGATGATGTGTCCTTGGACAAAGGCTTACTAACCCTAAAATGGAGGTTGAACTTCTATGCTAGCTCATCAAAGGAGCTGATAGAGTTTTCGGGCAAGTGGTTAAACTATGTTTGAGCTACTTTTCTCATAGTGCCCAAGATAACCTTACATAGTATGGCGTCCCTATGACCATGGAGGTTTATGAGGGTGCGAAAGTGGAGGAGGTGATCATCAGGGTCTCCTATATCATCATATTGGTATAAGGTGGAAAGCTTGCTATTAAAGGGCAACACTTTGTCCTAGACGCCCTTGGTGAAGGGGGTTTTGTTACTAGCAATCAGCCTGGCATTGCTAACTACCTTGTTCCCCTACTATAAGGAGAGCCTCCTCATGATCGCGCGGAGCTCATTGAGGTTGGCATCATTTTCCAAATGAGCTCAATGTGCTGCAAAGTGTGACAAAGCTCCATGGGAGCTGGCCACCTACTCATTACCAACTAGAGCTCAATCGCAAGTAGCCACAAACCTTATTGGCTATTGCTGCACTAAGGGATCGGGTTATTAATCCCTACCATTCTATTGTTGGCGATGGTGGTTGTTATGTCCAATGTAGGCATTAGAAGCTTCAAGGGGGTGTGTTTGTTTGCTATACCTTTTGGTCTCCTCGAAGCAAGTGTGGAGTAGCCTATTTTAGGCGGCAAACTCTTTGATGAAGCACTCCTCTAGTTTTTCCCTTAGGAGGGGCTAGTTCTTAAAGGTTAGCTGTTCACTAACTGGCAATTCTCGAGGTTGCTAGCACGAGACATGGCGATCCTAAGTAGTGTTTAGGGAAAGTGTTTTATGTTTTTGGTATATTTAGATAAGACGATGGATCGGGCTTCTCATAAACGGTGCCAAATGTCGTGTTAAGGATCTTACTAGTAGAGGTTAATTAGAGATTGGACTTCGCGCAATCAGTAAGCTAATAAAAAAGAATATTGTAAGGGGATGCTAGGGTATTGTTTGGCATGACTACTCCGATGCTTAAGTTAGTAAGGTGTTTTGGAGAGTATGAGTGCTTAGGAGAGATAAGTAAGTTTGAGTGCACGAAATATCAAGTAATTTACCGTTAGATGGTGGTCTCTTATATTTATAAAGGAGTGGTGTTGGTAGTTAGAGAACAATTAATGGGCAAAGCTACTTCCACAAGTATTAAAGAGTAGGTTTATGATGTCTGACGTATCCTAGATATGTAGGAGGTAGTTACTTGACTTGGTCTCATAACCTTATCCAGAGTCTTCTAATTATTGCAGACTTTCCATAGTTAGATAAGTCGAACTCTAGGCTTGGACTGAGACAGAAGCCCAAGCTGAGGAATGAACTTAAGAAGATCAGGACGAGCTTGATGGGCTATGTCCAAAAGGCACTATCAACACTTCATTTCTTGACATATCAATACATGGTTTGGACATCCTTTTGAAGTCATGTATAAATTTGGTGAGAAGAATATGGATCATGTTTATATATACATATATATATTGTATATATATATAAGAAACCTTATAGCTTTTAATGTTTCTCTTCGTAATCATTGACAAGTGCTACACATACAAGTTAATAATTATCTAATTTTAGTTAAGGAGATCAATGTCGCATTATCTCTTTATCCTTAAAGTAGATGTGTTACTAAAATGGATAAAGAAAAGATATTAATAAAGAATTAAAAGAACCAATTATTAAGAAGATATTCAAATGCTTTGACATTTGCTCTTTGCAAATAATTCATTAATCTTTTACAAGTTAATTAAAAGTAGCAATCATTAAAAATATGTCGGAAGGCTCTCATATTTATACTTCATAGATAATTACTTCCTTATTCTTTAGAAGCTAATTTCTCCAAGATTATTAAGTTGACTAGTATTCCTCAAGAAAATTGCAGTGCTTCAATCAATGAAGTCAATATGAGTAAGTCTAGTGTATATTTTAGTAGAAATACATTAATATGAAGATGAAAGTGGAAAATTTGTCATATTTAAGGATGGATGATCCTTGAATTTATTTATGCCTTCTCATAGGAAAAGTATAAGTGTAAAGGGATTCATTTTGTAAAAGAGAAAACTATGAAGAAGCTAAAAGGTTAAGATAAAATTCATTAAATCTAACCAATAAAGAAGTTTTAATAAAGTCAATGGCTTTGACCATCCCTATCAAATGGTGCAATGAGATTGGCTAAAAGAAAGAAAGAAAGAAAGAAAGAAAGAAGAAGAAGAAGAAGAAGAAGAAATGGTGCAATGGGATTAATACTTTAACATCAATTTTTTGTTGAAGGCAAAAGAAGGGGGAAGGGAAAAATTCATTAGGTGCTAGGAAAGCTCAACTAAGTTTAAGATCTCCATAACTATAAACTAGTGTTAGTCACAAAGAAAGGATAAAGAGTTGACATTAATCTTTATTCTCCATGAGTTTAAGTGTTGAAGGTGATCTATTTCCTAATAGAGAGTTTACATCAGATACCAAATTAGGCATAAGGAAAAGGATTGGTATGTGGTTTCATAAGGGATGCCATTATTTAAAAACCAAAATATGCAAACTAATCCTAATACATTAAGGTTCGTCTACTTCACCAAATATAACAGACTCGTAATAGCAATCATATACCTTAAGAATTGAATAGTGTTACAATAGCTTATTACAATGTTTAGTTAGACAAAAAACATTTAAAGGAATAGCTTATTACAACTATATTACCCAATCATCATCACCATGGTCTAATTATGACAAGTAGGAGCCATTATTTGAAAACCAAAATGTGCAAACTAATCCTAATACATTAAGTGTTCATCCATTTCACCGAATGTAACAAACTCATAATAGTAATCATACTCATTAGGAATTGAATAATGTTAGCTTATTATAGTGTTTAGTTGGACAAAAAACATTTTAGGAATAGACTTGATATATATTTCAAATGACTATATTACCCTCTCATCATCTTCTCCATCATTTAAATATGATAGGTGGGTGCCATTATTTGAAAATCAAAATATGCAAACTAATCCTACTACATTAAGTGTTCATCCACTTCACTAAATGTAATGGACTCGTAATAGTAATCATATTCATTAGGAATTGAATAGTGTTATAATAGTCCATTACAATGTTTAATTGCACAAAAAACATTTATAGGAATAGACTTGATATATGTTTAAAATGATTGTATTATCATCTCATCATCCTCTCTATCATCTGTATTTCTCTTCTCTCATCCAACATCCCATCCCTTACTTTTTCTCTCCCCCCTCTCCTTCCCTATAGTGATAAGAATCAATTTCCGAGGTCTTCCCCTCAAGGACCATACTTTTCCCTCAAGCACTAAGCTATTGAACTCAAGCTTAACTCAAGGAAGAAACTAAGTCCCCAAAGCTAAAAACTAATGATCAAGACTGACCTTAACTGACCTAACAGGACCATAAACTTTCTTTCTTGACCTAAGAACTAACCGCATAGCGAATTGCTAATGGGTGACAACTAAATTCCTTACGAACCAACTCAAGCATCTAGGTCCTTGACTTCCCAAGACAATAGGAAACAACTCAGGCAACCTTTATCTAGCTCGACTACCACCTATGTCACCCACTCCAAAGCTTATCTAGTCACGTTCACATGTATTAGAGCCAAACTATTGATCGGATAGGAACTCAAGACTTGGGCGCACATCTAAAAGCTCAAACAAATAGTTTCAACTTTTTTTCCCAATCACCCGACCTCTATCAAAATGCATAGTTTTATTGTACAATTTTATTATTTTACTATTTTGCCCTTATAGGCCACTTTTGGAGTTTTAGCTTACTTATAAGTATTTATAGAACTGCTACTAGGGTTTAAGATTACTATATTGTAATTAGTATATTAAAGATTGGATATTGAATTTTAAGCCTTAGCTTGTATTGGGAAACTTGAGCTTTTCGTGTGATTATGGAGTAATTCTTCTTCTTCTTTAATCCCTTCTATTCTTATCAATTTACATTCTAAATTGTGGTGAACACTCACTTAAGAATTAGTAAGTGACTTCTAAATTCTCATTTGAACCCAAGAGCTTAATTTGGTGTTTGTGAGTAACATCAAACCCCATTTCAACTCAACTAGAGTTTATGTTTGCAATTGGCCGTTATTGTTGCGTGATGCTTTGAGTCAACCTTTGAAGCACATCATCTTAGTATCGGAGCTTTAGAGTGACATGCAAGAAGATTTCTTCCTACCCATTTTCATTTTGGTAGTAAGTTTACAGGCTTGTTGCAATTTCTATTATTTCTATTTGTTCATAGTGTTGTCTTGTTGTTTTGTAACCATTGTCATCGTATTAGTATTGTTGCTACTGGTCATGGTTATACTGTAGTCCATTAGTATTATTATTGTTGTTTAAGATGTTGTTAAGGTTGTTTTGTTGTTTAAGTTGTTAGTAGGTAATGTTATCATAGTGTAGAGTAGTAGGTAACTATAGGTTTAGAGTATATGCAAGCTTTAGTGTCAGTATCATTAGTGTATTATGTGTTTAACAAAATTTCCCATAAAGAAATAGTGAAGAATTTGTTGACTAAAGATATTAGAAGAGAGTATAAGCAATGGTAGTGACCGCTTAAGAGAAAATTTGAGGCATAAAGTCAATGATTTAGAAAATTAGCTAAACCTCACTAAGTCAATCAGTTTTCTAATCTTACTTCATTGAAGTACTACATAAATTGATATTAAAAGATTAAAAGATAAGACCCAAACTTTGAGAGTATAACTGATCCTTAGTTTTATATCCTCACTCCCCAAGATCCAGTAGTTACTAGCTTTAAGGTAGTTATAAAGCTGCTTCGTAGCTAACACTTGTAACAATATCTATAGGAATGTAAACAACCAACTGGTTAGAAAGTTAGGACAAAGACATAAGACTATACATCAAGCATAAACAGCATTATCAGTCAATTATTTAAATGCAATGCAACAAACAAATGACATCGCACGACATTTTCCGATCAATTGTGAGATTAAAGAAATTACACCTACTCTAATCCAAGTTAAAGAGTTTAGCGCATATTTTAATAACTTACGACCAAACCTAGACTTATGCAATAGAAACACTGCTCCTCCTACGATTACCTTTGAACCATTGATTTCACCTTTGTTGCAATCTCGTCTCCTATCACTTAGTTCTACTAAGGATGAAGAAAGGATCAATTATACTATCCAGTACTAGCCCTTTTAAAGGGGTCGGTATTTGGCTGAAGAACCCTAAAAGTTTCCCCTAATGGGTTGTCATGTAGGTCCAATTTAGAATTATAAATCATATATTAATTAAGTTTAGTTAAGGGTGATCAGTCCATATTATGCAATACAAAACAATTGCAAACCAGTACAGCAAACCAATGGTACACAATACATTTAAGAATATGCACACACAGGCATGCACATAATCAAACTACCTACAAGCATAAACATGTCTAAGCTTAAGTCCCTAAGTACAATGAAATAGTACTCCAAAAATATAATCACGTATTGATCCTAAACTTACCTGGACTTTCCGCTTGCTCACTCAAAATGCAACTCGCAACAGATTGTCGTTGATAATCCCTATAATATAAATGTTGTTTTAGTTCTCATATATCTACTCTAAATGGATTTTATTATGTAATTTAGATAATTATTATCTTTAGTTTAGGTCTTACTACATTTAGGTTAAATCCTTAGTTTTAGTTTAAACTTATAGTCTTACTCAATTATTCAAGTTTTATATTTTTTTTATAACCAAGCTAATTCTAAATTAGTTTCTGATTCAATTTCTAAATCAGTTTCGGAATTTAGAATCCGTTTTAGCTTTTGGTTACTATTTTTTATTTGTAAACTCTAGAAATTCCTTTTGAATAAATATGTAAAATTCATCTAACTATACTTAGGTATCCTAAATTTTTGTTTTATCTTCTAACCAGTATTCTGGTTGGTATAGTATAGTATATTCCTAATTTAACTACCGAATTTTCTCTCGATATAAGAAAAATTTATATTTTTCATATAATTACCTAAATTTATATTTCATGTCAGATTTATTGTATATTATTATCATCATATTATAAATTTGGACCTATTATTTTCTATTCATTAATTACCTATATTTACATATTACCTATTATTACCTAATATGTATATAATTTGCACATATAATATTCGCAACACTTTAAATATCATCTCTTATCACCAACTAACATTTCAAAATATCTAAATACATCTTAAATCAAAATTTGTACCAATTCAACCCTAAATCACAAGATTAACCTAAATATGCCATTTTTACCTATTATTTTTTTACACACATTTACTAGATAATACACATAATGCTTACATCTAATACCTCAAAACATCACAAATATCATCATAGATTAGCAAATAACATCCTAAGATACCTGATTGCATACTAAATCAGCATTTATATTAAATTAACATTAAATCACTAAATTAAACCCATAAATTATCTTTTATGTATGATTTTACGACCTAAAAATTAAGTAAAATCTTAGAAAATAATTTAAAAAAAAAAAATCTTCATAGCACTATCATAAATACTCTAAATAGTTTATAAAAAAATTTTGAAGTCAAAACTATACTATTAAGATCATTTAAACCAATATCGAAAACTGATTTAAGTTTAAGAATTTCTTATGTATGATATATTTCAAGACTCAATTTTAACAAAACAATATTTTTCCTAAAAATTACATACAAAAATATTCCAAAATACTAAATTTCATAACTTTCTAAATTAAATTGATAATTTTAATAAATTCAACACAATCAGAATGGAATTGGGACTCATCGACGTTGCTAACTCCGGCCACCACTAGCCACCATAAGGTTTTCGGTCAGGTTGAGTGTTGCCTTCACTATCCAATGGTGGTGGCTGCCCACTCCTAGGTCGTTGGTTATAGGTTCCCCTTATAGCTCCTAATTATACTATATTTTGCTAATTTTTCCAAAAAATTCTTTCTTCTCTCTTTTCTCCTCTCCCTATTTTTCTAAGTTCTAAACTGACCAAATGGGGTTTGGAAAGTGGTTTTTTAAATTTATAGTAGTGTTTAGTGTTTTTCTTTAAATTTTATGTTACCAATTGTCATTTTTCTTTTTCTTTTCCACTTTCTAAATGGCTCTTATTATTGGTTAATTTTTCTTCTTTTATTTTCAGCTTTCCACACCTCATTTTTGGATATTTCCACACTTCCCATGAATTTTCTTGATTTCTCCTTAATTTTTACGAATTTTATTTAATTAATTAGTATTATTTTAATATATTTAAGGTATTTTAAATAATTTTGCATATTTTTATCTATACATAAATACAGATATGGTACAAATAAATACTTCTAAATATTAGTTATGTTATTTTATGATTTTTAGTATATATATAATTTATCTCTATCGATTTATTAATTATTGAAACTCGTTTTACGCATTTTTAATAAATAATGAGTAATATACATATAACTTAATATTATAATATTTAATTATTTATTTTCTTAAATCCAAATTGATAAGATCACTTTTACTAATATTCTTAACTCCATCGTAAAATTTGAGATTGATTGAATAATTTATACAATCTCCCTAAATTTTACAAACCATTTTTGAACTGACCAATCGTAAGTCGATCACCAATTTTTGTAGGACCTCATACTATCCACTCTAATTCAAGAACGAACTAGCACAACTAACTATTGATGAGTAATGACTACAATCCTAGCTTCGCCTTAAGAAACCAACTCAGGCATCCAGATCCTCGACCTCTCAAGATAGTAAGAAATAGCTCAGGTGACCTCTATCCATCTTAGCTACCACTTGTGTCTCCTACTCCACCAATCGTCTAGCTACGTTGACATGTGTCTATGCAAAACTATTAAAAGTCAACTTAATGGATAACTCAGATAGGAACTTAGGTTTCCTTAGGCATAGGCCCAAAAGCTCAAATAGATTGTTCCCACTCATTTTCCCTAATCAGGCCTAGTTACTCTTAGTTACCAAACCCAACTTCTATTAATACACATACTTTTATTGTAAAATTTTATTATTTCATTATTTTGCCCTTATAGGCTACTTTTAGGATTTTAGCTTAATTGTAAGTATTTGCAGAATTGCCACAAGGGTCTAAGACTACTATAAATAGTATACTTTGTAATTAGTCGACAAAAGATTAGACATTAAAATCTAAGTCTTATCTTGTATTAGGAAACTTGAGCATTTTCCTATGATTATTGAGTGATTCTTCTTTTTCTTTAATCCCTTCTATACTTATCAATCTATGGTCTAACTTCTCGTTTGAACCCGAGAGCTTGACTTGGTGTTTGCGAGTCACATCAAACCCCATTTCAATTCAACCTTAGTTCATGTTTGTAGTTGGTGAATATCCAACTACATTCTCATGAATATCACCTTATTTTTACTATTTAAGTATTAATACCCCAAAACCAAAAATACATTTTCATGTTCCTTCTCCATTGCTATTGTGAAGTGCTTTAAGTCAACCCTTAAAGCACATCATAAAATCTCTTTCTTAAGTTTGTAGAATCTAACTTCTAAATTGAAAAATTTGTAGACTACATTAATGCTTAACCATCAAATTTGAATATTAATAGTGAGAATCTAAACATACCAATAGTAAGGGCGAATGGGACCATAGGCTCCTTGCTTCAACATAATTTTGAGTCTATTATTTCCTAAAACCAACATTTTTATTTATGGTTTAATTTTAGATTTAATCATTTCATGCTTTAGAACATCAAAGATTTTGTCGTCTAATTTGCCAAATCTTACACAAGGCATATTTTTTGCAATGGCAATGTTAGCTTTTAGCAAAAGAGGGCTGTACAATATTTGCTTGAGAAAACATCTAACTCTAACTATGAATCAGTATTTAAATTGAATTTGATTTTAAGGAAGAAAGTGTAAGTGATGGTTTTATTTGTTACCAAATTGGGCTTTAAAAATATAGATCTTGATCCTAAGAGATGCTTTAGGCTTAGTGAAGATAGAGTCCTTAGTGAGTTTTGGGAAGTCAAATTTAGAGAGGTGGAAGGTAATAATGGCTACAGTATGGTAATGGTGGTAACAGGGGCATTTCAAGAGAGAGAGAAAGGGTGCTTACAGTTACTATGAAGTGAAGGGTATTTGAAAAATAGATAATGAAGAGACTCGTTATAGCCATTCATAAGGAGTAACCTCCTTAATAGCTATTTAATATTCTATGGGATTCCTTATCCTATTGAATAGCTATTCATACCAAGTAAACGATGTGATATATGCCTTTTATGGAATAAAGGAGGAATAACAATTTCATTTCTTCTTTGTTTAGTAAAGTGAATGGCCTATAAATGTAAAGATGAAAATACATGAGGTTATAGACAAGGAGACTACTATATGGATGAGAAAATTAAAGTAGGTACTAAAGAGGTTGAAGCAACTATCTTGTGGCAATGTTGAAGCAATGTTGTATGGTAACGTTAGGTTGAAGGTAAAATGAAAGAGAGTTGGTTGTTTCATAAACTAATTTGATGAAGTGACGAAGGTAAACTAAGAGGTGATGGTAAGAAATGCTAAGTTAGAGGAAAAAGCAAGTCTAGTAGCCTGAGATATTTAGAAGGTAAGGTGTTGTGCCATTTGGGAGGGAAAGAGGATGAATCAATTGCTTGTAACTAAGTATGTTAGGATTTTAATATGGTATGTACTTACTCATATTTAGATGAGGAAAGTGGTTGTTTAATCTTAGACTAAAATTAGAGTTTTCCTCTTAACATAAATTTCAAGCCAACATAGATGCCTCATAAGTATCAATGGGATATTGTGTAGCTATGGCTGATGTTATTCATGACAACCAATGCAAAGTAATAGAAAAGAAGGGACATAGAGACTATTGTGTATGCATAATGCAGAGGAAGCTAAAAGTAGAGCTCCGAGAGAAGGTGTTAAATTGCTTGTGGAAAATGATAGGAGAACATAGCTTTTGAGTTTAATTGAAAGTCTATGATTGACTCTTTAACAGCTTAATTCTTTAGTCTATTTAGCTTGTATGCAATATTTGTCTAATGAATTTTTCCCTCGATCAGGAAGCAATTCTATGAATAATACATGTCATGTGACATGTATAGTGTATAAATACCAATAAAATATAGATATATATAATATGTATAAATCACGGGTGGTAATTAGTTTAAAAACTATTCCTTCATTTTTATTCATGTTAAATATTTTATTGGTATTTATACACTATGTGTTATACCCAATGAATTTTTTTTCCTTTTATTGAGAAATAATTCAATACGTAATATATATTACGTGTTATGTATATGTGGTGTATAATACTATCAAAATGTTAATATGTATAATGTGTGCAAATTACGAATAGTAATTAATTTGAAAACTACTTGTTTTATTTTTATTCATATTAATATTTTATTGATATTTATAAATCACATGTATGTACCAATAAAAAGAGAGATATGTCCTAATCCCTATCCTCTTCTCAAATATCTTTACTTATCTTAGATATAGCATTTCATATGGCTATATCTTTTAAGTACTGAGCCCATTTTACGAATGGGTAATTTTAGTAAAGCTCATTATTGATTGGAAGAAGTGAAAGGGGAAATTATATTAAAGTAACATGTGTTATGTTCTTTTACGAAGGGATTACATGTGTTTTGTCTTTGTCAAGAGATGACCGGTGTTTTTAAATTTTGTGTTAACCATAAATAGGGACACTGAACAGGAAATAGTCAATTAGATAAAGTAATATTAATAAATATATTAATTTATATAATAAAAAACAAAAGAATAACAGAAAGCATGGCTCCTTCCAAATCTTTTACTTATTTCCTTCAACCGCCACCTCTTCATTGAAATGCTTGAGCATGCCCTCCATCGCTGCAACAACCCATTATATCTTTGAACCTCGTTTGTTTAACCGTTTTATCCACATTTTCTCTATATTTCCAACACAAAAACTCGTAAGAAGGGGGAAATAACAGGTCTTGGCTGTTACTTTGTGGAATTGGTGTGGTCCAATAATGGTATAGGTTATTGAGAGAAAAAAAAAATTAAAAAAGTGGGTATTGGGTTTGACTAAACTTGTTAGTCGTTCTTCCGGCCACCTTGCGGCCAATTTTTGTTTTCTTTTCTTTAATCATTTTAATAAAGTGGGGAGGAAGATATGGCTGATGACGTGGTCGTGGGGTGAGAGGGGATGTGAATAGATGTCAAGCCAGTCGAGTTTGGAGGGCGAGTCGATCTCAGACCAGCGGACGTAAACTGTGTCCCCGGACTTGGACAGAGTTTTAGATGAAACGGATATGGATATGCCCGACTTGGGTCTGCAATTTATTTAATTGTTTTAATAAATTTATTTAATGATATTAAATTAATTAATCTAAACCTATTAAGACATAATACATGTCCCATGATGAATATTAACACTCAATATTAATACATAGGTAACCTCTTTGTTAAAAAAACAAAACACAAGTAACTTTTTTACAAAAGACCCAAAAATAGGTGACCATTTTATAAATTAAAAAATAAATAAATAACCACGGAGAGTAAATGATGAAAATGCTATGAAAACTAAAGAAAATAATTTGTGTAAATGAATGCAGACTAGGAACAAAATGTAGAGAGTGATAGCAAAAAGCAAAGAGGAAGAAAGTGAATATGCTATTTATGTTTTCTTTTTCTTTTTCTTTTTCTTTTTTCAGCTTACTGGTTTATATCAATATTTATATAGAACACATGGTAAATAAAAAATATACATATAAGCTTGCATATCTAATACTACCCCTTCAGATGTAGAGTATATATTAAATACTCTCATCTTGTTTAAAAGAAATGACAACCTTTTGTTGAACATATCAATTATTTGAAATTTGCAGTGTACATACTTATGTAATATGATCCTTTCTAAGATTTTATCGCATATGAAATGTAAGTCCATCTTCAAATTTTTGGTTCTTTCATGGAAAAGTGGATCACTTGCTATGTGAAGAGTGAATTGATTGTCATAAAACAACTGAACAGACATAGAACTATTTACATTAAACTCCTTTAGCAAAGTTAGAAGCCACACAATCTCACATGTTGTATAAGTTAAAGCCTTATACTTAGATTTTGCAAAACTCCTAACTAATGTTGACTGCTTCTTTGATTTCCAACTCACAAGTGAATCTCTAAGAAATATGAAAAAGTCAATTGTTTAACACCTTGCATTAACACATTCACCCTAACTATTGTCACTATCAACCTAGATGACTAAATATGACTTGCTTAAGAAAAATAACCCTTGTCAAGGGCTATGTTTTATGTACCTCAATACCCTCTCCAGTGCTAACCAATGTGTTTACTTAGGAGAATCATCAATTTACTAAGTACATGGACTAAGTAAGAAATATCTGATCTTGTAATTGATAGGTACAATAATTTTCCAATTACTTATTAATAAAATATAGCATTAACAACATAACTTTGATCTTCACAAGAGAGATTATGAGTTATGATTAGTAACTATAAGAATAGAAGATGGCTTAAAACCAAAAAAACCTGTATCTGACAATAAATCAAGAGCAAATTGTCTTTAACTCAACACTAAACTACTATTTGATCTAGCTAATTCAAGCCCAATGAAATACCTTAACATTCCAAGATTGTTTACCTTAAATTATGTATGCAAAAACAAATTAAAATCAGCAATTGATTGTTTACATTTTCTTACGAATGGCTAAGTCATCCACATACGCAAGAATGGTAATAAAATCATCTCTAACTCCTTTAGTAAGAAAAGTATAATCATTATGTGATTATTTGAAAATAATTTTGCATTACATTACTTAAAAGCTTGTCTTAAACCATTAATGACTTATTTAGCTTACAAACCAACCTAGTACCACTACCATACCCCTTAACCCCACCCTCATCTCCCCTTTACCCCTCGAACCTTTAAACCCAAGGGGGAAAATCCATATATACTTCTTATTCTAAATCCTCATTTGAAAAGGCATTATGTACATCCATTTGATGTATGCCGATTAATAACAACAACAAGAGGAAAAAAAAAAAAAAACATAAAAGAACAATTGTATGCTTACCTTATTTTTTACTATACCTCTTAGTAAGCATTTATATGAAAACTTTTTTTTACCAAAAGTTTTGTTTTTTTCATAACCAATCACTTTTATTATGATAAAATCCTTAATACGAGCACAATTGTTGGTGAAAATGAGTAAACACAGAAATGAGATTAGAGGTAAAACTAAAAACAAACAAAATGTCATAAAGAATAAGACTTGGATTCAAACAAATAGATCTCTTGTGTATGGCTTGAAATTAGTGTTTTTTAAGCAATTTCTCAAAGCAATTGTCCATAACAGCATATGATTGAAACAAATTAGGAAAACCAACCATATGTTAAGTTGCAACAAAATCAATAATCCAGGAGCAGTGTTATACCAAAGTTAAAAAAAAAAAAAACATGCAACAAAATAACATATTGGAAAAGAAGATGACAAGGAAAAAATAATACCTTCCATGTTACTAACAAATATAGTCATAGATACAAAAGAACTAGACCATTATTATGTGAGATTGAATGTTGCGAAACAGAAGACCAACTAAAAATATTGTTAAGTACATTAGAATTTTCAAAAACAATCGAAAAAGCTTAATGACTAGAGAACTTGATCCTTCATCAATTTCAACCTTGGACTATCATTATATGTAGCATTCATCGCGTTTATCAATATAAACACTTAAACAATCAGATGAAACTTGATTTGCACTAAATACCTATGGTTCATTAAACTTGAAATGTGGGTGAAAACCAATCAATTTATAGCACTTTTCCTTCAAATGGACATGCTTTTAACAATAGCTACACATCATATCATTCTTAGACCTTTGCATTGAATAATTCATACTTGCTAATGCAAAAGAATCAACTACAAATACTTTGTTAAGTTTATTCATTTACTAAAACTCATTTCCAATTATTTGATTTGGGCCTCATTTAAAGTAGAAAAATGCTTTGTAACCAGAATTTGAGATCTCAAAGTCGAGAAATTACATTTACACCATTAAGAAACCTAAAAATATAATCTTTTTGAAATATCTCCACAAATCTATCAAAACACTTTTGGTTACAAGATCTACAAAAATAGTGTGGAAGTGGTAAAAAATTGCGAAGATCTTCCCAAATAGTGTTCAATTTAGTAAAATAATCATATATTAATCAATTTCCTTGAACCATATTGTTAACGAATCATGTAACTGATGAATTTAAGTATCATTTGATTGAGAAAACTTAAGCTTTGAGTTGTCCCATACCTCCATAGCAACATTTATGCCCAATACTGTTGAAGTGATTTAAGCAAAGACTAAGTGCAGGATCTATGTAACAATGAGATTGTTGCATTTGCTCCATATTAGAAACATCTTATTTAACTTTGCTAGAAGAGAAATTATTCTATCGATAAATTTGACTTTGCTCTTAATAAAAAGGCAAAAATAAATTATTTACTCCACATATTATAATTCAAATTAATTAAAACTGGTGTAATTACAACTAAATTTTGAGAATATGAAAGATGAACATAGTAAGGTGATTATACATCTTCCAAGGTGAAACTTGATTGTTGATGTTGAAATTGAACTAATCATGTGGTGATTAATGCTTTGCTACTATGATCAAAATGCTAAGCATGATTAGTATATCCATTCACCCACTTAAATATTATCAATCCTAAAACCACGTTTAGTATTAAGAATTGACAAACAACGTTATATTAAACTTTTTTCCATTAAGAAGGGTCGGGAAGATAGCAAGTAATGCTTATATCTTCTCAGGCAAATACCTTAAAATTCCAATCAACACTTAGCTTATCAAGAAGACCACCGTGGTGGGGTTCAAATAACCCTATCTTAAAATTCCAATTAGTATTTTAAATAGAAGACAAATAAGTTCATTGTGGCATGTGAATACCCGTTCAAATATCAAATGAAAAGCAAATTATCTTATATACTTGCTTAATAAAGTGATTTCCTTAAAAAGTATTGAAATAATAAATGAAGTTGGAACTTTCGACTTCATATTTTGAAATGCATACTAAGTAAACTTTTTGTATAAGTATGTACTTTGTTAATCATTTTCTTTGGGGACGTATTATCTAATTTGAGATTTTTTTAAATCAGCTTTACATTTTCAATAGTTAATACGTGTTAATCAAGTGATATATCAATCCCAAATAATTACATTTTATCCAAAATGTTCATCATCGTTTAGTAATTGGGTGAAGATGTTCTAATTTTAGCTGTCACACTTCTTGTGAGATTTCACTTTTGGAAGTGAAAAAGAAAGTTCATTCTATTGAAGCTCTTGAGAGTTTTTTTTTTTTAATTATTATCATTATTACGAAAATCTTTTTCATTGTCTCTAAGTGTTATCGTTTTTCCTTCCATTTCTATTCTTTCATTTTAAAATATTTAGTAGACACATGTGGATAAATAGTAGAATCGAATCAGGATGCCCCAAATGTGACATGTTTCTCGAAATAGCATTTTCTTCTAAAAAAACAAGAAAGAAGTTTTTTTTTTTTTTCTTTTCACGAGGTACAACTATCCAAGTCAATTTAATTGATGAAGTTATTCACCTCATGAAATTATTACTCAAGAATTATCACATTTGTTTCCTAAAATTTTTCTAGTTATATCAAATTAAAGCTTTACAAATGCCTTCTCAAGTCAGATTCATTTCAATAAGCTACATTTACTTGGGGACCTTGGCTAGTAATTGTAGTCAACCTTGAAATAAAATGTCAATAGAAAATTAAGAAAGTGATTTATATTTTTTAAATGATCAAATCATCTCCCTCATTTCTACCAAGTACTAATATTTTTCATAATCATTAACCACCATTACCTCCAATCAGTCATCTTATAATCTCCAACAACCATTATTATTTCGATTAAATAACCAAAACATGTTAGAAAGAGAGACATGAACCTCATCAAAGAGATCCATTAAAGCTTCCGTTGTGATAATATTGATCATTGTTAACTAAAATTTTGCATTCGGTGACCTTGAAAGGGTGTTGAATGAAAAAACTAATCTCAAATATAGGTAACTTTGATTATCAATAAAGAAAAGCCAACAATTTTTCATATCAAGCTAATGATCCTTTGAAAAGGAAAATCTGTAACCATTGAACCAACAATATCATTTATTGGACGAAAAAGGCTACATTTATGTAGCTAGGACTCGTAAATGGATAACATTACAATGAGTAGCCATCTAAAAAAATTCAAAGACATCACGTGAAGCAATCCAAATTGATTTAGAATTTATTGAATCCAAAGAAAAAAAAAAAAAAAAACTTCCTTCCTCAAATAAATTATCCAGTTAAGACCTATATTTGAAGTATTAAGCCTAGCTAGAAGTAACTTATATTTAATCTTCAATCCAAATTAAATCCATCTTCTACTTCAAAATCAACTTACTTCTGATTTTCATCAACTACAATATCAAATATTCATTTCAAAACTTGATACTCCTAAGGCTATAACATTACATAAATCTCATAAAAATCCAATCAATTTGCACCATGAACCATGACAATCATTCAACAAAAAGCACTAATTTTTAAGGATAAAGCTTTCCTCTCTCTAATAGATACTCCCATTTATGCCCCACATAATCATATATTTCCATATATGGTAATTGTTAAATAAGAACATCACTTTTTTGTTTTATTCATATATGCAATACATGGTTGGGTTGGACATGGACGAGATACTGATTAAGGACAAAGAAACTATGTCCTTTTTACTAACTAATTAACAAAAGTGTATAAGCACAATAAGTTAAGATATAAACTTTAATTTATCACAAGTATTACTTTATATGATAATAATGTCAAACAACTTTCTTCAAACCATTCGTGACAACATCATGAATTCAACAAGGATCTTTCCATTCTCGGTAGCCAAACTAGCCAAACAATCACATATCTTGTCTCTCACGTCTCTCCATGCATATCATTTTCTTACTCTCTTCCATAATCTCCCATCTATACCTTATATACCTCTCCTATCCATCTCTTACCACCTGCACATCTCATGAATTTAATCAAATGAGATTGTATCTTCTGTACGACATGACCTGACCCAACTTGACATGGTCCTGCCTAACATAGGAAGTGTTCAGTTGAGAGGTATATGCCCTTTATCTTGCTAAAAATGGTGTCATTTGCAACTTTCAATAAGTTACATCATTCAACTTCTGTAGGACTTAACATATGTCTTTCATTAGCGGATGAGTTTTCTATCCTACTATAAAGTCATGTATGACCTTATTTCTCTTAACCGTGGTAGAAACCAATACCTTCTCCACTCCTTTCTTTGTTATCATCTTCCTCATCTTTCTAACATCAATGTGTTTTCCTACAGCTAAATTGATATTTGACAACAAAATATACACTGTGATGTTCTAGTTGCATCACTCTCCCAACCACTGCTTCAGCTAACTAAGCATGCCCACACTTTCAAATATCACTTAATAATGCTCTCCAAGTCATTGTTACTCTAAAACACTTTTTTCCAGTTTGCCATTTCTAAGAGTATTTCCTTAGCTTCTTCAATCAATCCTATTTGGTTTAACATGTCAATTGAAGAACCAAAATGTTCACTTTTTGGTTCAATACAATGTACAGTACACATTTTATGCAATAGCCTTAAACCTTCATATATGATGCTCGAATGATTGCATGAAGTAAAAACAATAGTAAAGGTGATGTCATTAGGTTGAATATTATTTTTTCCCATCTCTAGGACCAACTTTAACTGCATTCCCTTCTTCTTCATTCATTATGAATCCTCGAATCATAGCATTCTAACACATAATATCTTTTTCCATCATCTCATCAAAAACACCCTTAATCAAGTCTAAATACCCACATTTAGCATACATATCAATAAGCCCAATGGTAAGATGAATGCTATTTGATAATTCACACCGATCCATACAGTTATTATTTATTAAAATCCTAATATCTAAAGCTCTAATATGAAGAGAAGCACAAAGTACAGTAACAAAAATAACCACATCAGGCTTTATCCCCACTTGATTGCTTTATTCGAAAATTATAGTCCTTCTTTGTAACAACTTTTTTGTACATAACTCGAAAGTGATGCACCTTGCATCTCTCTATCCTTACAAGAATAGAATCAAACAACAACTTGATCGCATCAACATCCTTGACTTTGGTTGATAGTCTATGAAACAAAACAAGTCAAGAATCTCATCAAATGCTTGGTTAATAAAGCCTACTATACATAATAAGCAAATTACTATCCACTAATATATCCAACTATAGACCCAATTTTGAGCAATGCTTATGAATTGATTTCCCCAAACAAACATTTTTGAACTTAGTACAAGCCTTTTGTACAAAGGGGAGGTATAATTGCCAGGATACATGGCATTAAGTAATATGTTAGCAACAAAGTCTTAATTGAGCATTAAGGTTTTGATTGGGTTCTAAGATTTAATGCATAAGTAAGGCTTTCTTGATTTGGGTTTGAACAAAAGCTAAAAATTTGCTTAAGATACATTTATTGTGACCATGACCACATGTGAGTACTTGTTTATGAACTTCTATCAATATAAATGGTCTAATCTAAGCCATAAACTACTTGAGTTCACAAGAAACTTACTTAAGTCCAGTTGATTATTATTGAACTAAAATGTAAGCTACTCAAATGCTTATTGAATAGAAATTGAACTTCTAATTATTCAACTCCTAAATTTCACAAGTCTAATCAAGTTTAAGTTAAGTTTGGATTGAGGTTATTTAACTTAAAATGTTTATAATAGTTTTTAACAAGAAGTTTTATGAGCTTAGATGTATGCTCTTATCCTACCACAATAATGATTCGAGTTCAATTTATAGATTGCAAAATGAGATACAAACATGGTATATGCTATAAAGCTTAATGGTATTAATGTTGATCTATAAGATGAATTAGGTTTAAATCATACCATAAAAACTTAATGACTTAGGTAAAGAAGTACTTCTACAATGAAAAGTTTTAAATTTATTATCACTATGAAAGAAATGAAGCAACAATGATATGCATTAGGAAAAATATAATATTTTCCTCATCTTCATAAATCATGTAAGTGTCATTATCTTGTGAATAATTTCGATAATAATAACTTGTCCTTCATGTTCTATAGAGACTAATCTATGTGATGAATTAAGTTTGAAACATGCTATAAGGCTTAATGACTTGGGTAAAGAAGTACTTTCCACAATGAAAAGTTTTAAATGTCTTATCACTATGAAAGAATTGAAGCAGCAATGGTATACATTAGGAAAATTTTAATATTTACCCTATCTTTGTAAATTACTTAAGTATCAGTGTCTTGTCAATAATCTTGATACTAATTTGTCCTTTTTTGTCCATAGAGATTAGTTATACAAAAAATTTTCCTATATATTGAGGAAAAATGTGCTTAGTAAATTGCCTTTTATATCTTTCAAACAATATAGTTGCAAAACCTTACGTCTATATTATGAACATACTAATCTTATTTGTTGACAAGCATTATTAAAGCATACAATTTCAATTATGGCATGGAAGACCATTAACTAAAGAAAAAAAGGTTTGACCATGTCGATTTTTTATAAGAAGAGTAGGATCATCTTGTACTAAGATGAAAACTGCATATTTACATGAACAAAGGTCAATTCACTTATTCTTGCTCCATAAAACATATGTACTTTCTTTTTTACCTGGAACATATGTATAAGAATATATGTACTTTCTCTTTTACTTTGAATAGCACATAGTATCATACTATCTTTTCATCAAATTGTAGCATTCATACATGCTTAAATTTTTAATAGATGTCCAATCTGAAGTACTACACTAGGAACTTGAAGGGTTAGGGGGGTACAATGGGTGAATTGAGTTTCTTTACTAAATTTTGGCAATTAAGCAATTTTTAACACAAATGACCATGTGCAAATGTTAAAATAATAAAGGAACAATGAATAAATTCCCAAAATTAAAAGAGACATGGACAGAGAAAATTAAGTCTAAATATAACGTATAGTTCAAATTGAACTCTAGTCTCCATAAACATACAATGCCTCAATTGAGGACTTTACATACCGCTTTTATTGACCTCAAATTCAATGGTTCAAAAGTTATAGACAATCTTGATTACATAAGTTTCTCAATCACAATAACTCTTAATCTCAAGCATAGTGCATTCTCTTAAAGTATTTGCAAGTATAAATCACTTTGTACTATACTAAGATTTATAAGAAATTTAGAAAATTAAGTACATAAAGAAAATTGGAATAAAGAATAAGTGAATAAAAGGGATAATGACAGCTCTTTTAGCTCAATTAATTGTCATTCAACTACCCAACAACTTATATTAATAGTCTCTCTACATTTAATGCTTTATAACGGAAATTTTCTACGTAGACCAGCCAAACAGCTCAGGAGGTACAAGTTTGACAATTCATTTACATGGGGTCACCGACTGGATAGTCTTCAAGTTGCTAACCCACAGCTTAACATACCCTTGTAACCTTTGTAAGTGTGGTGCAACCAACTGGACGATTCTGGGACTACCAATTGGCTAGTTCACAACATATCAACAATATATCCATTTCCAAGCACCAAAGAATTTCAAGACATTTTAGCACTTCAAGCATATTAGACTTAACCTAATGAAATGCTAGCAACATGAATCAAACTCTTGTATATTAATCATGCATTTGTAGATTGTAAAGATTAATAGAGATCATAATTAGTTTAACTTGATTAGCATATTTCTCATCAAAATCACATGAGAACCTATTGGTTCAACAGATTCTCTTAACAAACTTCTTATCATATTCTGGCCTCCAGCTACCCATTACTATATTTCTGTTCGCATATATAATAACTTTCATGTAATTTTCCATTTTCACTTTAGTAATGCCACAATGAACTCAATATTTAGATGACATTATAAACTTCATATACACACCGAGTGACAATTTTACGAAATGTACTTAATCATCTTGGTAAGCTGCATCGTTAACACAATTACCTAGCTTTAACTTTTTAATTTGACTCAACACAATAAAAAACACAAATACACATACACACACATACACAACAATTTCCTCTTATATTCCAACAGTATTCATACTCACATTTGTATAACTTATCTACCGCAATACAAAACAATCCTAAATTTATACAACATACAATAAATTTTTATGAAATATTAGTAATTTATACAACTTACAGTACATCTACGATTATGAAATTTACATAATAATGTAACAAATTTTTTTTCTAAAAGTAATAATTACATAATGTTGATTATTAATAAAATAAATAAATAACATGCCTATAAGTTATAGATTGTTACCTGTTTCAGACATTCACTTGCGTAAAGAAATGGTTCAGTACTTTAACTATGGATCCTTGAGTTTTCTCTATATTTTAGAAATTTCAAAAACCGATATAGGCAAGAATGAGCTGTGGTCGAGCAGATTGGGGTATTTATACCTGGCTTACCGAATACGCCTTCAGTTATTACTAATTACACTGGATGTGCCTTTAGTGTAAAAAACATGAGTAACTGAAGATGCATTCACTTGATGCGCCTTGGGTATACTATATTTATAATTTTTTTTTTAAATGAGCTCTTTTCTATAATATTTTTCAGAAAAAAAGCTGTATTCGTATAAAACTCGTCTTTTACGAACCGGGTTGATGAGATGAGGATGGTATTTGTAGTGGAGGATAGAGGGGAAAGGTACGTGAGGAGAGAGAAATGAAGGAGGAGAGAGTGGGAAGATAGGGAAGTGATGCGTGTTGAGAGGTATGAGAGAAGACATGTGCGATAGTCCGGCGAACGAGAGTGTTAGATAGAGAGATCCTGGTTAGATTCATGATGTTGTCATGAAAGGTTTAAATGAAGAAAGGTGTTAGATATTATTACCAGGTAATTGTAATTGTGATTATAATAAATTTAAACATGGTTTTTTTTTTTCTAGTTTTTCTTTGAAAATTTAGGTTGAGTAATGTAATGATTTATATCTGAGCTTTATTATTTTTTGTAATTATATATTTGAAATTTAAACTTGTTTAATTATATGTCCAATTAAAGATTTAGTCGTCATTATTTATATTTCAATTAATTCCAATTCATCAATTAGCACAATCAGCCAACAAAATAACCACCTCATGGCTTTAGGTTGTTTATACAACTCTCATAGGACTGTAGGCAACTACCGATGGCTGTCAGTAGGTCTTGTGACCCATTTTTTAAAGTATATTGCAACTCACTGTTTTGTAGGGGTGGCTAGAAAACACTTGTGGAAAGTTGTGCTAGCTCCCTAAGACCACAGGTGGCCATCCCATTGGGTTATAGTATAAATTGAACTAATAATATGAATTAGAGTTAATTGAGGTATAAGACATGACAACTAAGTTTTCAATTAAATATATAATTACAAAAAATAGCAAAATTGAGGTGTATAGTATGATATTGATCTAATTTAGGTTGATATGATATGTACAAGCTAAAAGTAATATTTAAAAATAATGACTGACATGTATATGATAAATATATATGTATATTCAATTATGAAATGAGAATATTATAGCTAAAGGTTTGTAGTATGATACCTAGCTAATAACAGAAAAACTAAATGAAGATGTAATGTTGAATTTGATTCTTGTTGAATTGATGGTCTAAGTTCAAAATTTCTAATATTTCGTCAAATATTTCTTTTGATTACAAAAAAATTGCAATATGAAGCTGCCTCACCTAGATAGCCATTTTTGGCCCATTAAACTACTATTCAACAATCTGGTAAAAAAAAAAAAGAAAAAAAGAAAAAAAAAACCTACCATTCAATAATAATCTTATAAAATGATCAACAAATATACAAAATCTTTTATCCATGGATATTTGCCTTGAGATCGTAGGTTTTTAGTATGCTCTCATTTTGTACTTCTTTTCTTTAAAGAAAGTAAATGTGTCTTACCTTACTAATAGGTATATACACACAAAATCTTTCATCAAACATAACTCTAAACAAATGCCTATATAATTAGAAATCCTTCGTATATATAAAAACAGAAAAAAGAACCTGATAATTGCAGATATTTCATGCTTCGAAGAATTAAAGCTCCCAAGAGTAAATTTAAAAACCAAATTAACAAAATGTTGGTTAATAGAAATATCCAATGTCTAGATCAGTCATACGACACAAGGGTAATGGTGGAAAAAGAGCAGGTCTACTATATGATACTTATCATCACCGGCATTCCTTTCTCTTTCTTTCTTTTCTTTTTTTTTTTTTTAATGCACGTTTTATAAAAGTCTTATTCATTAAGAATTAGATCTGACTGTTTATTATGTGCTATTACAAAAAAGAAGAGTTCTTTTATATATATATATATATATTTCCAATTTAAAATCTTGATATCAATTTTGATACATCAAACAACACTCAAACCATCAAGAGCATTAAAGTCAATTAGTATGAACACTAATATCTAATGGATCAAGTCAATTCTCCATCCCTGCTTGCAGCATCTGCCATATAGTGGCTCTTTTTTTCAAAGTTTTACTCTTGGCAACTCCTATTAACCACTAGTTATAATAGTTATGGTTGAGAAAAAAAAAAAAAAAAGCACCCCAACCATTAAAAGATAATGGCTAACAGATGGTCTAAGCTAAATGTATTAAACACTCCTTTCTCATACATCTATCCAACCAATGTATCTGCACGTATCTCCCATTATTGCAAAACTTATCATCAAAGTATCAGTGACATTCTTGAAGCTTTACCAGAAGAGTGAAAACGGAAATGGAAATTATGAAAATGTTTGTTTATCTAGATGTTTTGTTGCTTAACTCTCATCTTTTGTAAATTTTTTGAATCCTATCCACAGCTTTTCGCACGAACACTACTGAAAAAATACAAGCCTGTTTTGTCTGCAGCTCAAACAAGAAAGTTGCTAGAAAAAATAATTAGGCATGTTTACTCCCATATTGATTTATAGAATAAGGAATTCTTGATTTATAATATGGCTTTGTGGCCTATCAGTTATTGCTGTTGTGATCTTTTTAATTCCGTTAAGCCAAGTTGATTATCTTTGCTTCTAACGCCAGGTTGGAAGTGACTCCGCAGGCTGGAGTGCAACTCATAGCTTTGTTTCAAGAGATCCAGATTCTGATGAAACATTTGCCTTCATCTTTGGGGATATGGGAACTGCAACGCCATACATAACTTTCTACAGAACACAAGATGAAAGTATAGCGACAGTTAAGTGGATTCTCCGTGATATTAAGGCTTTTGGTCACAATCCTGCATTTATATCTCATATTGGAGACATCAGCCTCTATGCTAGAGGCTATTCATGGCTATGGGATCATTTCTTCACTCAAATTGAACCTACTGCTGCAAACGTTCCTTATCATGTGTGTATCGGCAAGCATGAATATAACGGGCCTTTGCAACCTTGGAGACCTGAACGGGCTACGAATGTGTACACCACAGGTGGAGGTGGTGAATGTGGAGTGCCATATAGTCTTAGATTCAAGATGCCTGGGAACTCTTCAGAAGCCATAGGTATAAAAGCCCTAGCGACTAGGAACTTATACTATTCATTTGATGTTGGGGCTGTTCATTTTTTGTACTTTCCAAAGCAGTATGATTTGTTGTAATTTTGCATGTAATTATATCTATTATATCAATTAATTGTATATTATTAATTGTTTAATTAAATTGAGGAGTTAAGTCGTTAAATAAAAGTAATCATTTGATTAATAAATAAATAAATGTAATTTATAAATTTATCTCTACAGGCTTTTGATATAGACTCAATATGTAGAAATCTAAATATTTTATTTTACTTATTATGATGGATCATAGTAAAATAAAATAATAAAACATATATATATATATAGTGTTGAGGTTTTCAGTCTAATAGCGTGTTTTTAAAGTTTCTCTTATACTTTTCTCACATCCCATCAGTAAAAAAATCAAGAGCAGATACTATCATAAACTAAAAGATCATAACCTTCAAAAAAAGTTTCTATCCATGGATTCGGGTACACTTTTACAAATATTATTATTATACCTTGTGCTTTAATCTTACATATTAGATCTTACCATATTCTATATGGAAATCTAAAGGTTTTATTTCTATTAAGTAGTATTAATGCATTAATGTGTGAAATTAGAGTCATAAAATTATTGAAATCATTAAGATTTAAGACAATTTGTGTAAGGTATTATTATTTTCCTAAATCTTAAGGGTTAGGGTTTTAAGAAGAAAATACAAATTATATGATTTCACTTGTCGCATGGATGAGTTCTCTTACATGGATCTATGAAATAACTTGTGAATTTACGTGAATTCTTAAATTATATATATGATTTTGCCTTGCTATGGCACATGTAATTTTTCTTGGATTTATTTACCATTTTGGATTCGCATATCACGTTAATGGTACTCTAAGTTTCATCTATGATGTCTTGCCTATGTCCGGTTTTAGAATTGAGAGTAGGGCATTGATAGATCATGTTTATAAATAAATAAATCCTTCGGTTGTTCATATATTGTAATTATACCAACAATAACAAAATTGACCAATCCCAATTCATCATATATTTGCTGGAATATGCCCTTACATTAATTTGGTCATCTTATGTTAATATGGATCATGTTTATGGCTATAATGTTATTTTGAATTCAATATTCATTTGAAGGAGATGCTCCCTACTCTTTCATTGTAATAAAGTATTTTTAGTGTACGCCTTAAAAGTTTGTTTCAAGGTTTGCTTTTAATTTTCTTGTCATGATACATCTAGATATAAGACTAAAAAAAAAAAAAAAAAATATTTTGTCTCGTCATATATAATGAATTGGATACTCTTATGATTCAAACTTATCTCAAATATTAGGTTAAATATTTGAGATAAAAGTGCGTGATTATTTATTTATTTATTCCTTTTGCAAATCTTGTCTAATATTTCCAAATAAATTGAAATAATGTATTGTCAAATTGACCTCTATTATTTAAATTTATTTTTGAAATATTCAGATATCAAGTTGAAGATTTGCATAAAATGTCCATATTTATGTGGATAATAATTAGCCCAAAGGAAATTTATTATTTGGCTAAATGATAGATATGTGATAATTTTGATTTTATGTATACAATTTTGTTAGCCCAAAGAAAGGCAAGTTATTAGTAAAATAATCATGCATTTCAGTCGGAGAATTTGTGGATGCGCTGGAGTTGACCCAAGTAGTGTTGAACTTATGCACAGACATCCCTTTTTTTCATAATGCTGGAGTTGTCTACAAGTTAATGGTCATTAGAGATGATGAGGATGTTGAGAATTTCATTAAGATGGCAGAGTCTTTTGGGGAATGAAGTATTCAAGAAGTGTACATAAGGTATATTGGGGAATCGAGTGCCTAGAATGAGCATGAAATACATGAGCCAGACAATCCAACCCTTTCGGATCCTAATGTGCATTTAACAATGACTGGTGTAGAGTAAACAAATGTGGATCAATCAAATGAACCGTACATGGATTTCTCTAAATATGAGTGCGTGAATATCACAAAAGAAGAGCTTAACGAAGTATTAAGTCCCATTATCGAACATGAAGTATCATGACCCAACAATATCGTTGTCATGGTAGGTCGCCGTGCACTATATAAAGGTCTATTATCAACTACCTTACTGATTATAAGCCTTTCATATGATACACAAGGCTCTTTCCACTATACGTTACCACTAGGCCCATAGACAAGTAATATAGGGCAATTTAATTAAAATTATTTCTATGGTATAAATTAGCTAATTGTATAGGCTTGTGAGACCCACACCAAAAGAATATTACAAATAAATGCAATTCCGGAACTGCATTAGAGATTTTAATTTGTGTTATGAGAAAAAACATAAAAGTAACTAAATATCTATAACTTTATTACAAAATGTCCTCTTCGCTCTCTGATTGCTTTAATCCATCCTTACACGAGACTTACTATGGGCATGCCTCGGCCTGAATTAGTGAAGAGGTTTTCCTGCAACAACAAAAATCTATAGGGGTGTAAGCTTAAACTTAGTGAGATAAATACCCTTATCCGTACCACATGGCAGAAATTTATTAAATGCATAATCATATAAATACACGAACAATCAGTATGCCGAACAACGCATGCAGTGACCTAGGAACTACATACGACTCAAAATTATATCCCCTGTAGTCGGGGTTTGGAGATAATTAACCGACCTAAACCAAAATCCAAGTTCTAGACCTTAGGTTTTAATTCATTAGCACTATTGTGCTTTAGTCAAAATAAAAACTATGTATATATATACTTTCATTATCGAATAATAAATCATATTTTCAAAATCTCAAGTCTAGCGGTGTGGTGGCCTCTGCAGTCCACAAACACACGCTCTAAGCAGAAGCCACAAGACTTGGCCCCTTGCCGACAGTTGGCGTCTCCCGGTACCTAGTAAGCCCATCAACTTAGAACAAAGACTCAATATAAATGATGACATAGCTAGTGCCCAATCTTGCAGGAGGCACGTCCTCCTATGAGTCCCTTCCTATCTTTTGCGTAAAGTGATAGTCGGTGTTATCCGTATGCAATATGGGGAATGCATGATTCATTTTGATTTCTTAATCGTATAAGTGATTAACTCAATTTTCAAGGTGATCAGACAATTTCATTCCATATAATTCGCATGTATATATTAGTATAAACAATTCTCACTATTATATATAATTAACAAGTCATCACATTCATCCACAAATTCATACACATGCATTTCCCATATCCCACAAGCATCCAAATTTATATATATAAGTTTAGGTGTATTTATTCTATAAGCAAGATCAAGTAAAAAGTCAACGGAAATTTACTCATTCTACCATATGGATCAATCAAAGTAATCTAGGGGCAAGTTATCTCCGTACGCGGTGTCTCCTAGTCATTGAAATAATATTTATAAGGGATTGAAATAAACTTAGGAAACTAAGTCAAATTCCTTTAAGTTATACTCTTGACTATTGTAACTTTTCTCGGTTTTTACTTAAAAGTTCAATCGCGTATAATTTTTTCATTTTAAATCCGATTTTTATGATCTCATAGTCAATATTCATCGTTTTTTTTTAGTGTAATTTAATGTGGTGAAGTTAGATTTTCGAAATGAGGCACGCAAATCTGTCCGTGGGTCAAAACAGTAGCGATCTTCATGTTTTGGGGTGCTTTTGAGCCTTCTATGGTAAATGGGCTTTTTGATAGCTTAAGAAATCCTTTGGGCTTGGTCTTAAGATTTTATCCTAAGCTCAAAATACTCCTTGAGATTAGATTTATAACTTTGATTTATACTCCTAAGACTAATAACCACTTCATGGGATCTTTAGTGGGCTTAAGTTGTCAAATGGGTTTGTTTTTTGTTTAAACTAAAGTTAGTGACTTTATTGGGCCTATAGAGTCTTAGGTAGATTTCTTGTGGGCTTCAAAACAACCTCTCTTAACATTTTAAAGTGCTGGCCAGAATTTTAATAAAGGCCCAACTTAGAGTTCTAGGCTTATTTTGAGAGTTTTAGGCTTTGTATACTTACTATACTTGCTTTAATTGATCTTTTCACTTTGTTTACTTACTTTTATCATATTTTTAAGTGTCTTTTACCCATGTTCTAGATCTGGTCGTGATGATTCCAAGGGGTTCTCACTTGGTTTTTCAACTTATTTCATCATTTCCTTAAGTTTAGGCGTTGGATCATACACTTAAACTACTCGTATCCAAATCTTAACTTAATATTTCTTTCGTAAGATGATTCTTTAACTCATGCTTCACACAAAAAAATAAAAGATCTTACACTTATTACAACTTCCATATCATAGCTCATGTCATACAAAGTTGGTTTCTTCATAAAACTTCATGTGATGAATTTTTCCTTAACTTAAGTCTAGATTTGAGCATGTTTAACTTAATAGAAATAAAATCAATATTGAAATGACCTTTGAATCCTCACGTCCAGCATGCTCATCTTCCATTCAAATTCTTGTTTCAAGATTTTCTCAACTTAAAATCTTCCATTCAAAGTGTTAAACAAGTATCTTTACAAAACACCAACTTTACATGCTCATGTTTCGACTTCATGTAAGGGTTTCATGAGTTTGTTTCTTAGAATGGTCTTTGGTGTTATAACAACTTAAAATCATACTCATATCTTCAAGAAATCAAAGTCTCCTAACATAAACACTAACCCACTAATCATAAGAAACACTTACTCATCCTTAAAGCAAAATATAGTGGTTGTACACAAAGGTTCCACTTAAGCTTTTAACTTTGCTTCCTCCTTTTGCAACCTTTTGGACACCCGAGTTGTTTGATCCTTTAGAGTGGGGTTTGTGGAAGGTTATAATGATTCTAAAAGAGCTTAGATGTTAGAAGAAAATGACACAAGAAAAGGAGAAGGAAAATGCCATAAGTGAAGTTTGGAAAATCGTAGCAAAGTTGATTTTGTGGGGCAAGGTCGTTTTTGCTTTTATGTTTGTTTCAAATGAGAGAAAGAGGAAGTGAAAATGAAATTGAAAGTGAGAAAAATAAGGGGAAGAGCGGCCAGTTGGGAATGAGAGAAATTGAGTGTTTAAGATGTCTTGAAAGTGTTTTCTTGTAGCTTACACAAAAGTCAACAATTGCAACTATTGATGATGTAAGCATTAAGGAGTGAATAGTGGTGTGTAAGAGAAAGTGATTGAAGGTTGAAAGACAAGAGCATGGCCCCCCTTTTCTCCTTGTTCAAACCGGCCGTTAGTGTCCTTTAGGGTCATGGAATTGTCTTGTCTTATTTAATGATGTTAAGCATGTGAAATCTTATGAAAAATTGTCCATATGTAGTATAAGTGAAGGGGTAATAAGGAAAATGTCTTATCACTAGATTTTGATAAGTTATTAATTGATAAATGATTCCAACTCTCAATTGATAAGTTATTTAAAGTGATTGGCTAGTTTACTTATTTATGTGTAAAGCTTAGACATGAAGATAAGGGCATGGTCTTATAAGAAATTGTTTTAGGGTTTTCATCTTACATTGTTTTGTAATTTATGATTTGATTTTTATAAAATTGTGAAATTTTCTAAAGTTGAATAAAATTATTCAAATTAAATTATCGATTAATTACTTAGGGTTAAAATTCCTTAATAGTTTTAGGGTTTTGAGTAACTTTAGAGCTCGCAGTTCTTCAAGCTTAGGTTTTATTGATAATTGGTTTTTGAATTGGAAAAATTTAATTCGTTTCTAAATGTAAACTTAAGTTCTTAGTTTAGTTGATCCTTGGGAATGTTCGGAAAGTACTCTTAATCAAATCTTCGGCCCACTAAAAGTAGGGTTTACATGAAGAGTCTTATGATCTGTATGTAGAGAGAATATACATAAATATAAATGTCAATGATGGGGAGAATGTGACAAATGTAGATGGTGATGAAGATGATGTTAGCCTCACAAATGACCATGCTGAGGATTTGGGAGAGGCCTAGGTGAGACCATATGTTGGCGAGAGTAGTGTGTAGGTCCGGACACTTCGCCATAACAACCTAAGTAAGCCATACCATCGAACTGGTGAAGTATTGTTAAGTAAACAATTTAAAGACTTTTCACAAATAAACGAACTTGTTGACAGGCTTATCAGAGATCATGTCCCATTTTACAATAGCCAATACGATGGTAGTAGTTATGTAACATTCAAAAGAGATGTTAATGAAATGTGTAGTAATATCATCAACTCTGATGACTTGAGTGTTGGTATGCGTTTCAACACAAAGAAGGATCTCATAAATAAAGTTAAGTCATTCTACCTAAGGAACCACTATGATTTTCATGTAGACATTTCGAAACCGAATGTATATGTTGTCTGCTGTAAAAAGAAAGAACAGGGTTATGAGTGGAGGTTACGGGTTTGTTTGAAGAAAGTAGAGGGTCTTTTCAAAATAACAATTCTAGAAGGTCCGCACACTTGTGTGAATCCAATGATGAACCAGGATCCTCCTCAACTTGATAGCAACATAATGGCTACACTATTCATCAATAGTGTACGGAACAACTCTGATGTTAAGATACTTAATCTTGTAACTAATGTATAAACTATGTATGGGTATACAGTAAGTAATAGAAGGGTTTTCGAGGCCAAGTGAAAGGCTGTTAAGATGGTATATGGTAATTAAGAGAAGTCGTATAATGAGTTGCTAAGATTATTAAATGCAATGAAGTTGAGCAACTCGAGGACACAAGTGAATTGGGGCTAGAGTAGTTCACCAAAGCAAGGTCAATCCCAATTCAAGTGGGTTTTTTGGACATTTGGGCCATGTGTTAAAGCCTTCAAATACTATCGACCTATTGTATATGTTGATGGCACATTCTTATATAGAAAGTACGAACATAAGTTTTTGGTGACTTGTAGTATGGATGGGGACAATTCAATTGTTCCATTGGCATTTTCTTTTGTTGACACAAAATCGACAAAAACTTGGGGGTGGTTCCTACGGAGACTTAAAGTGTATGTAGTCAGCTAAAAGGGGGAAACCTTATGTCTTATATCCGACAAGGCATCCAGTATTGACTCTACGTACAAGGAACCATTAGTAGGCTAGCAGCTATTGTTTGCAGCTTAAAGATATTGTTTACGGCACGTCACTAGTAACTTCAACACGTTCCACAAAAACCAATTATGCAAGAAACTTGTATGGTTTGCAGGTGTTCAGGCATAACAGAGGAAATTTGAATGTTTCATACAAAAGTTAGCCTAGGCTAAAGAGGATGTTCCTACGTAGTTCGACAATGTTGATTTGGACAAGTGGACTCTTGCATATGAGGGATATTACTATTTTGGATATATGACGTCATGCATTATCGAGAGTTATAACTCCATTTTGAAATCAACATGTAAATTACCCGTCATTGCATTAGTGAAGAAGATATTTTACAACTGTATCGCCTATTAGGAGGAGAGGCATAAGGACGCCAAGGAGGCAATCGATTCTGGCAAGACCTACATTGATTACGCTGTAAAGATGTATGAAACTTGGAGGGGGCAGGCAAGTGCACATAAAGTCATTTTATTTAGCTTAAATAATGGTATTTTTGAGGTTTTAACTGATAGTCAAATGACGACAACAAGATTGAAGGGAAGAGGAAGGACACATATAGTTGACTTCAGGGGCCGAACTTGCAGTTGTCAGAAGTGGTAAATATATAGGATCCCTTGCTCACATACATGTGTTGCTACAACAAGTATAAGGGTGGACAGCAAATCGACAATAGGGTCATGGTATAAGTGGGCAAACTAGATAGATTGTTACCCAGCTTATTTCTACCCGATTGGTGACGAGCTAAACTGGCCATAAGTTAACTTCTCTTATCTTCACCCGAATATTGACTTACTACGAAAAAAAGGTAAACCTAGGCGTAAGTGATATCACATGGAGATGGACATTCGTGAGCGGTCCAACAAAACTAGATGCAGCACATATGGGCAGGAAGAACATAATCGGAGGAGGTGTCCAGATATTAATAGGAGCGGTACATATCCCCTTTTTATTTAAGCATCACATTATAATATATGCATAAGTATAATGATTGACAATTTTTTATTTTTTTTCCACTAAACATGTTTGTATGTGGTTGTAGGATAGACGAAGTCGGGACCAATTGATCCACGCGTACTTGCAAAGGGGCATTCACTTCTTTCCCGTGCCATGAGGACCTTTACATGGTGTAGGCATCAATAGATATATTTAGTCTATTGTTTTTGTTTTCTTCTTTATTTTTCTATTGTACTAATGTTGTCATTAATTGATTACAAATTTTGTATATATACTGATTATTTGAAATACAATTCACCTTTCATCATATGTTACAATTTAATGCATTATTTATTTATCATAATTTTACAATTTGCAATTATTTTACCTTCAATTCAAATTGTGTTACTGAAGGCCTATCAAGTATACACGTCTTCAATGTAAATATTTATACTGAAGACGCATACACTTGATGCACCTTCAGTTCAATTTCTACTACAATAATCTACTAAAGGCAAGTAGGAAAGTGGGGAAGACCTCATATAAAATCACAATTGGTAGAACACCTTAACAAATTTGGCAAGTGGGGAAGAAATAAGTGCATGGGATGATCATCCAATGACCATACGAGTTGAATAGAAGAAAAAGTAATTGTAAATTGTAAAATTAGGATAAATAAATAATACATTGAATATAAAATATGATGAAAAGTGAAATGTATTTCGAATAATCAGTATATACACAAAATTTGTAATCAATCAATGATGACATCAGTATAATGGAAAAATAAACAAGAAAACAAAAACAATAGACTAAACATATTTACTGATGCCTACGCCGTATAAAGGTCCTACGACACGAGAAAGAAGTGAATGCCCCCATCTATCATGTGTTTAAGTAGGCTCAATTGGTGGATTGTCGAGCTTAAGTTCCTTATGAGGAACTAGATGGCCCGGATGCAGCTGAGTGATGCCCTTACCCATAGATAACCGTATGGGGGTAGAACGTCGCTTTTGAGGAGCTGGTGGAGTAGCGAGGTCAAGATGTTGCTAAAAGTCGAGAGTCATGCATGTGCTAGATCCAGCCCTGAAGCTGGATTCAGATCCCAAAGTGGGCAACACCTAACCTAGGTATGTGCTATATCCCCCCACTAATATGCCTTAAGTCTACAAAATGATGGGTATGTGGTGAGATATCGTCATCAAGGTCTGCCCGACAACGTACCGCTCGAGCCTTGCCTCCTCGAACTCTAGCTCTACCCTTAGGTGGTGCACGAGGAGCTAGCATCTCCTCGTCAATAGGTGGTCCCTGATCCCCATCGTGGTCCATATAAGGTGGCTCATGTATGCCCTATTGCTGTAGGTAGAGGATAAGGCTACTGTATTGCTCAACGAAGTCAAGTAGCCCATTTGCGATACTCAGTGTTGTAGGATAATCAGGTGCTAGTTTGACACTCCTGGGCGAGTCCACCTAAAATAAGTTAAGAAAACAAATGTTGGCATTTATGATAGCAAATATTAACGAGTGAAAAATAAAATAATGGACGATTTTAGATGTACGTACCAATCGACCAATAACAGCTCAGTGGTGTGTAATATAACACTGGGTTATCTATCTTTACTACAACTAGTAGCTCTTATTGACCCCTTGAGGACACTAGATGTGTACTAAGAATCCATATCTCTATCTCCAAGCCTGGATGTAGGAAGAGTCTATCTTGATCTAGTTAACATCCACCTACCCTAGAGGTCCAGCTAGTGGAGTTGCTCTAAGGTATCGATCTCCTGTGGAACGTACTAATATCCTCCAAATTACCAGATGACAGGATCTGGAAAGCACCACTTAATGATGTGAAAACATATGAGTGGTACTCGAGCAGTTCAAATGTGTCACCCGGCAATACAATATCGAGGCAACAATTGTAACAATTCCTTTGTATGAGGCACCTAAACAACCTAAAGGGTAGAAGACAAAGAAAAAAAAATTAAACTAGTCAAACAACAATGGTTATCACTTACGGTCAAGATAAAGACAGCAAAGAGAATAACTTATCATATCATACCTGCTGCATCGTTTGCATGTCAAAAGCTATGCGATGCCCATCTACGATGTACATTAGATGCCAAGTCGTATCCTGCACTACCCTTCATCTGGTTGCCAATGGCCTATTCCCCATTGATAATAAACCCATATCGAATAGGGGGGGGGAGGCGGCGACATGTGGGAATCTATCCCAAGCCTTGACCTGTAGTAGAATCATTGCCCTTCCTAGCTCATGCGCGTCGGATGAGGAAGCAGAGCACAGCTATCGATATAACCATGTCAAGCACATACTGCCCCAACTAAACTGCCCAGCTACTGAGAAGTCCTATAGCAATGGCAGGAACATCAGGTAGATAAGGCTTGATGATTTATCCGCTAATATAAATCCTCCCATTAACCTGAGTATGTACACACGTACGTATTATCAAACCGTCTCGTCATTCAACCTACGGGGAAGTATCCAAAAGTGTTCCCATAACCATGTTAGAGATAAGCGAACACCCTTCATCCGAGCAAGCCTTACACCTAGCAACCTCTCTCTTACATCAACCTAACTCTCCTCATCATTCGTCTCTGTTCGCCCTGCCAATACAAACCCCTCAACTGGAAGTCTAAGTTAGACCTCAACATCTTGTAGTGTAATAGTTGCCTCTTCAGTGGGTAAGTGGAATGTGTGTGTCTTGAGCCTCTATCTCTCGATAAGTACCGTAATCAAATGCTAATCCAACATAATAAATGGGAGTTGTGTAGCTTCCTAGAACCCAGCCTCCTGTATATATGGCTCTATCTTAGGATGAATAGAGATATCCCGCTCATCCTTGCGAATTGACATCTCACTACGTCATACTCGTAATGCATATGCCACCTTCTGAACAAACATTCAGTTAAGTTAGCAAGTAACACATCGTTAATAAGGGAATTGGTTATAAATGACAATGACATTACTTACCCTGCCCTCTTAAACAGGCTGTGAATGGTGATTGGCCTGCCTCGTAAGTATACGTAGATCAATTGGTCTCGGCTCCATCTATCTTGCGATCCTATACAAATAAGTTTAATAAACCAACTACCCATCACTATATTTCCATTCGCATAGACTTTTAGTTTCACGTAATCTATCATTTGCATGCTAGTAATATCATGATGAACCGAATATTTAGATGAAATAAAAAACGTCATTTACATACTGAGCGACAGCCTTACAAAATGTACTTAGTCATCTTGTTAAGCTACGTAGCCAACACAAATACCTAACATTGACTTTTTAATTCAACTCAACATAATAAAAACGCCAAATATATATACCGCAACACAAAAAAAAAAAAATTCCTAATTTTATATAACATAAAATATATTTTCATCAATTATTAATAATTTACATAATTTACAGTACATCTATAATTACGAAATCTATATTCATATAACTTATGTACCGTAACACAAAAAATTTCTAATTTTATATAACATAAACTATATTTTCATCAATTATTAATAATTTACACAATTTACGGTAGATTTATAATTACGAAATCTATATTCATATAACTTATGCACCGTAATATAAAAAATTCCTAAATTTAGATAATATAAAATATATTTTCATAATTATTAATAATTTACACAATTTAAGGTACATCTATAGTTACGAAATCTATATTCGTATAACTTATATACCGTAACACAAAAAATTCCTAAATTTAGACAAAATAAAATATATTTTCATCAATTATTAATAATTTACACAATTTATGGTACATTTATAATTATGAAATCTATATTCCTATAACATATGTATTGTAACACAAAAAATTTCTAAATTTAGACAACATAAAATATATTTTCATCAATTATTAATAATTTACACAATTTATGGTATATCTATAATTACGAAATCTATATTGGTATAACTTATATACCATAACACAAAATTCCTAAATTTAGACAATATAAAATATATTTTCATCAAATATTAATAATTTACACAATTTACGATACATTTATAATTATGAAATTTATGTCAATAACTAATAAATATTTTTCTATAACGAAATATTGAACAATATCGATTATTACTAAGATAACAAAAAAATATTAAATAAAAAAAATTAATATAAGTTATAGATTATTATCTGTTAATGATGTATACTCGCGTTAGGAAATGATTTGGTACTCCAACTATAGCTTTCTTTGATTTTTCTCTATGTTTTGAAAATTTTAGAAATTGATATAGGTAAGAATGAGCTCTGGCCACACGAATTGGGCTATATATAGGTAATATACTGAAGGCGTATCCATTGCATGTGCCTTTAGTGTAAAAATCATAACGCATTAAAGGTGCATTTACTTGATGTGCCTTTATATATTATATTTGTAACTTTTTTTAAACGAGCCCTTTTTGATAATATTTTTCAGAAAAAAAAAACCCATATTCATATAAAACTCATAAAAGACAGGAGGATCTGTTTGCCCCTATGAACGGACCCACATCGAACTTCCTTCGACCTAGAAAAGAATTGGTCCATACCAGGTATGTAGTTGTTATCATGGTCAAGTCAGGTTGAATTGATTTCAGACTTAAACCAATGGAAGACTTAGAAGGAATAGTTGGACCTGAGGTTGGGTAAGGGGAGGAAAACTGAGCCTAACCTAGATGAAAGATAGGTTGAGTCAGTGTAGAGGAAGGCATAACTGATGAAGTGATTGTGGGGTGAGGAGGGGGGGTGGTGTACGGGGAGGGGGGGTTGGAGGGGTGAGTAGATGTCAAGTTAGTCAAGTTTAGAGGGTGAGTTGATCCCAGACCAATAGATGTGAATCGTGTCTTTGCACTTGGACAAAATCTTGGATGAGACGGATATGGATAGCCCGACTTGGGTCCGAATCATTATAAATATGATGGTGTGTTGAGATTGATGAGGAGGTAGATTATGATTACTTTGAGAAGTGGTATTAGTGGACTTTTTATAGTGCTAATGTTGGAAGTTATAGAAATTGGAAATTAAATCGTTTTGTTATACTATAGTTTAGTTCATTTATAGTAATGGAAGATATGTAATGTGAAATATAAAAACACTTCTTACTTTATTTGTTCTTTTGTGCTACAATATTGATACATGTTCATATGCATATTCTATTCTTAAGTGGGTCATCTACCCTTATCAAGAACTCAAAAAAATGAAATTCAATCTTTGTATGAGTTTATTTTTATAAGATATTTTAGTAGATATGCATTCATGATTTGTGTGTAAGAATAAAATATGTAATATATTAAATGTTAAACTATTAAATGTTTGATCATATAAAGATAAAAAAACTAAATTATAAGTATTTTCAGAAAAAATGATTACAAATATAGGAAAACAATCTAACACACTAAAAAAGAAAAAAAGAATAGAAAGCATAAGTTTATATGATAAAAGAAAAACTAAAAATAATTATCATGAGGAGAGAGAGAGAGTATAAGAGAGAAGAGATATATAAAGTAGGAAGAGAAGGGAGAGGAGAATGGAAATCGTCATGTGATATAGAGAGAGAGAGAATTATTATAATATAGATAACTCTAAATCATATATATTAAATATATTAATTATATAGTAGAGACAAGTAGTAGTTATGGGTCGTTAAGGAATCCTTACTCATTTAAATAATATACATAATTATCATTAAAAATATCAAAAACTAAATATTTATTTTAGATTCTAAATAACTATCCGAGCATGCATTATTTTTTTAAGTACTTACTTTAGGTTATGCTTTTATAATTCACTGGAATTATGAGTTTTTTTCTAATTAACCAAACTCAACACTTCCAGTCTATATGATAGGGAAGTTTATAATAAGAAAATTTGTATCTATGCTCTAGATTTATGTATTAGCTGCTTTTTGGGTACAGTTTTATATAAATACGAGTTTTTTTCCAAAAAATAATATGAAAAAGGGCCCTTTGCCATAAACATTATGGACTTCCCACGATTTTTGACATTGAGGGTGCATTCGTATACACCCTTAGTGTAAAAAATTTTAGGAAAAAACTAACAGAGAAGGCGTATACAATGTGTGCATCTTTAGTGTATCATATAATGCATGCACTGAAGATACACTAAAAACATACACATTGCATACGCCTTCTAATACACTAAAGGTACAAGTATTGCCTACGCCTTCAATGTAATGAAAAATACATTGAAGGCATAGCAATGCATTTGCCTTCCATGACCCTAATATAAAATCCTAAACAGACGCACGCTAACCCCCAAAAAGCTCAAAAAACAATAAGGAGAAAACACATGGAATTGTTGCAGAAATTCCAGATTTCATTTCCCCTCCAATTTTTTTGCTAAGTAATCATCTAAAATAAGTAACAATCAACGCACTACATCTTTTTGCTTTTTTTTTCCCCTAAAAAAATTCATCATTTTGTAGCTACATTATCCATACATGGATGAACCTTAAGTGTTGTAAATTGTGCATATTTGATGGAAGTTTGTTATACCAAGTGTAGATTAAAGCGATTAAGTAGTTGGGAAGATAAGTCGTATGGTTTTTGTTATGATCATGTTATGGTGCATTTTGAAATTGTATTGTAGTTAGCATGACTATAATGTGTTTAATAAAAGTTATGTGAAAAGTTAGATAGTTAACACTTGTGTAGTATAGCAAGATTGCATGATGCAAATTACTATGTTGTCACTCGATGTGTAGGGATTGGGTGTTTTATTTGATCTAATTGTTCAATTGATGTTGATATTGTTGGGGTTGAAATGGCTAATTACGTTAAGTTATTGTGTATACCAACAGAAATATTATGATGGAAACTCAGGGTTGGAGTTTAATAGGGAGCTTGTTAAGAAATTGAAGTTGAGAAATGATATGAATTTCTCTTACTTCCAGATGATTTGTGAAAGCACTGAAATTGATCCGTTTAGAGTTGAAATCGTGCATAAACATCCTTTCTTTTATAAGGGGGGAGTTGCTTATAAGTTGATAGCCATTAGAAATGATAAAAAAGTTAAAAATTTCATTAAGATGGCCAAGTCTTTTGGAGAGCAAAGTATCCATGAAGTGTTCATTAGGCAATATGGGGGATTGAGTGCCCAGGCTGAGTAAAACATACAATATGTAGATAATCCGACTTTTTCGACATCGCAAGTGTAGTCTACGATGATCCATATGGAGCAGTTGAATTTGAATGTATTGTATGAAGCGTATATGGATTTCACCAAACCTAAGCATGTCAATATCACAAAGGAACAAATTGACAAAGCATTCGGTCTGATAATCGAATATGAAGAGTCTTATGATCCATATATAGAGGAAATGCACATAGACATAAATGGTGACAATGATGAATAAGAGCTGGTTGAACATGATGATGGGGAAGATGTTAGTCTCGATGATGATAATGGTGAGGATGGAGAGAACTTGGATGAACTTAAGGTGAGTCCAAAATTAGTTATTAGCAATATGTTAGCTAAGCTTACTCACAAGGCAATCCCTAGCAAGCTCTATCATCCCCTTTAGGTACTAATGTACACCACTCAGTTTAAAGAGCTTCAACAATAAAATGAGGCGATTGATAGTGTTATTAGAGATCCTATTCCATTCTGCAACAGCAAATATGACTATAGTGAATATGTGACATTCGAGTGAGATGTCAATAAAATGTGCAGCAACATCAACACAACTGATGACTTAAAGGTAAGCATACGATTCAATAACAAAAAGGATCTCATAGATGCAATCAAGTCATTCCACATAAAGAACCACTGTAACTTTTAAGTCAACATATCCAAGAAGACGGTATATATGATCTATTGCAAAAAGAAGGAAGAAGGTTGTAAGTGAAGATTACATACATGTTTGAAGAAGGTGGAAGGTCCATTCAAAATCACCATTTTAGAAGGACTGCACACTTGTGTGAACTCGATGCTGAACTAAGATCACCCCTAGATTAATAGCAATATCATGGTAAGAAGCTTCATCAACAGTGTACAAAATAACCTAGATGTTAAGATACCTAATCTTCCGGCAAATATACTGATGTGTCTCCAAGGTCGAACGCATGGAGGTAGCACTACAACGAAGATAACCAAAAGAAAACAAAAGAAAGCTAGCAAAGTCTGAGCAGCTACTGACTAGATTTGATGCACCAATCAATCTTACTTAGCCTACAATCCATCGGATATGACTCATTGGTCCAAACTATAGGGTTACTCTCTATTACTCCTTACTAAAGGGAATAGATAAGAGTTAAGAGGATAACAAGAACATTAAGGCTACTCAAGAGAGGCAACTTATATTCTGATAATCAAACGGTTATGTCTACGTACAATAGATGGGGTTTATATACTAGCTTCACTAAGGTTACAAGCATACATAGAAAAGATAAAAGGGTAATTTACAATTGGGATACATGAATGATACTAAAAAGGGTAAAAGAGATCAAGAATATTCTGTATGGAAAAAGTAAATAATCCTTTTGGAATGTTGTGCCAGCAAATATGTCTTGCATGGTGTCTAACGTTCTAAAATATAGTATAGTTCGTATAAAATGAAGAAAAGAAGGTCTACAGTCACAGTCGACCTAATTTAAATTAGGTGGGAGCTCGATCAATTAGTCACTAGAGGATATTCGATTAGGATTGGGGTCTGGTGCGGGTGGTCGGCTCGAATGCTATTTGTGTCATGGCACTACTTCTCAATAAGTTAGGCTATATGTTGGGTAGATTAGCACATCGGCTTGGCAACTTCAGAAACTATGCTTGCGTACATGAAAGCTTAGTATTTAAGTCAACAATAGAGTGAATCATGGAGGTTGGAATAGGAATTCTTATCTTAGATGGGGCTTCAAGCTAGTATTCTCCATGTGAGTCCTTAAAGTCCTCTAACTCGACTACAAGTGATCGGTCCAGAAAGTTGATTCTTATCATATACAAAACATGTATGGATATACTGTAAGTGAGAGGAAGGTTTTCAAAGTCAAGAGGAAAGCTATTGAGATGATTTACAGTAATTGGAAGAAGTCGTACAATGAGCTTTCGAGGTTATTAAATTCAATGAAGATAAATTACCTGGGAACATAGGTGGATTGGGCGTGGACTACATTATCGAAGCTAGGCGAGTCTCAATTTAAATGGGTTTTCTAGACATTTAAACCATATGTTAAGGCTTTTAAATATTGTTGACCTTTGGTTTGTGTTGATGGTACTTTCTTATACAACAAATATGGTCATAAGTTACTGGTTGCATGTAGTATGGATGGAAACAATTCTATAGTTTCATTGGCATTTGTGCTTGTAGAAACAGAATTGGCTGAAACATGGGGATGGTTCTTTTAGAAACTTAAGCACTATGTGATCAACTAGATAGGAAAAACCCTTTGCCTTATCTTCGATAAAGCAGCTAACATCCAATCCACATACGATGAACCATCGAATGGGTAGCAGTCTTTGTTTGCAGTCTGGAGACATTGTCTACGACATGTTACAAGCAACTTTAATATAGTTTATAAAAACAAACTATGTAAGAAACTTATATGGTTTATAGGGATTCACGCCTAAAAGAGGAAATTCGAAAGATTCATAGAGTAGCTAGAACGAGTCAAGGAGATGCTCTCGAATGGTGTGACAATGTTGACTTGAATAGATGGGCACTTTATATGATGGGTATTACCAATTTTGGTATATTACGTCCAATATTATTGAAAGCTACAACTCGGTTTTAAAAGCAACATGTAGATTACTCGTCATTACACTAGTCAAAAAGATATTCTACAACTACGTGACTTATAGGGAGGCTAGACTTCAGTGTAAGCCCTAAAGTTTAGCTAAGTGACCATACGATTGAACTTAGAACACAAAGTTTAGGGTGATCGGTTAAAAGATCCGATCAAACCCAAATTATAAACTATGGATAGAAATATTAGTAAAAATGACTTCGTAAACTTGAATTTAAGAAAATAAGTAATAACATAGGAAACTATAAAATTTTCAAATTTTAAGTATAATAATTATTAATTATCCAAAAGGTGAAAAGTGTAATCTAATAACTAATAAATTACTAGAGATAGATTATATGTATATTAAAAATCATAGAATGACCTAAATAATAATTAGGAATGTTCACATGTACCCCACATATATTTACGTGTAGATAAAAATACGCAAAATTTCTTAAAGTGGCTAAAAACTTATTAAATAATTAAAGAAAATTATTAATTAATTAAGGAAAAATCAAAGAAATCTGGAATGATGTAGATTTGGTCGTGGTAAGTCAGGAGTTGAAGAAAAAAAATTAGCTAATTAAAATCAAGCAACACAAAAACCAAAAATCAAGGGAATTGGGTAATATCTTATCTAATTTAATGCATATTAATTACCACAAAGCTCTATAAGTAGGGAACAAATTTACAGAGCTCCTTTAAACAGTTATAAATTAAAGAAAAATAGGAAGCATCAAAATTCAAGAGAAAAACTAGAGTAAAAAAAAAAAAAAAGAAGAAAGGAAACCTATGCAGTTAGGGCTAGTGAGTCAAACCCATGAGCCACTACCACTTGGGATTGAGCCACCACCACCACCCCACTCCAGACCCACCGCCTGGACCGACCGACACACCTGGACCAATGTTGGAAGGCCAAAAGCCATTGGACCGGGTAAATCTCTCATCTGCTCCGATTTTGTATAATGTTGTAAAATTATATATTTTACCTAGAAAATTATTAAATTTATTATTCTAAGGTTTTATTGTACGTAGATTTAGGGAAAAATAGTGATTAAGTATAATCACATCTGAAAATATAGGTTCTTAAGAAATTAAACAAAACCAAATATGATTAGGATTAAAAATAAATAGGCTTAGGAGTGTAGTTTAGAGCTCAAAATTTTTCTGTAGAATGCTTAAGTGACATAGAACAGTGCTATGAAGCCATTTTTTTTAAATTTAATTTTTGAAATTTTTAGGTAAATTTTTAGCCCTAAAATGATAGAAAAATTGGATAATTTTTGGTTAATTAGGTGATTAAGATATTAATTACTGATTTAGATAGTAATTAGAGGGTTAGGGATGTTAATCTCTGATGTGAAAACCTAATCCTAGCCTTTAGAGTGTTAAATGTAATTAATGAAGGAATTATGTGGTAATTGTAGAAAATTAGGAATATGTAGAATTGGAAAATTAATAATTATGAAAAATTAGGTTTAATGAGATAATATAATAATAAAAATCATAATATAATAAATCTGAAATAAAATTTAATTTTAGGTAATTGTATAAAAAATGTAAGATTTTCTCACATCAAGAATAAATCCAGTACCCCAATTAGAATTAGCGTATACTGAACAGTTTAGAATACTAAATTAAGACTTAATAGGATATTAGAATACTTGAGCTTAATGTGATTAATTTCATATTAGGATTCGAGCATATTTAAGATTCCATAATCAAAACTAAAATCTAATTTAGGAACCGAACCCTGAAATAAGGTAGAATGAATCATTAGTAAATAATAGGTATACATGGAAAAAAATATGCTAAATTATTACTTAAGATGTGAATCATTAAAGTATAAGAATTAAAAAGACTTATTTGTATTATAGGATACCCAGAGACGAATCGGCTTGCAATTGAGTGATCGAGCAACTAAGAAATTCCAAGTAAGTTGGGTTATTACTTACTGTATTAGAGTGCTATTTTATAGTATTCGGAGACTTAGGATTATATATGGTTGTGATTGTAAATAGTTTACGCATGTGGTTGAAGTATCTAAATGCATGTTGAAATTTGTAATGTGATTGATTGAATTGGTGTGAAATTGTTTGAATACCCTAAATGAAATTTAATCTTATTCGACTTTAATAACAAAAAAATGTCATGCATTGCAACCCGTTAGGGGATTATAGGATTCTCCAACCAAATACCGACCCCTTTGAAAAGAATAGCGCATGATTGCATAATGGTCCCTTCTTCATCCTTAGTCGAACTAAGTAATAGGAGAGGAGGTCGTAGTGAGGGTGAAGTCAATGGTTCGAAGGTAGTCACGGGAGGAGCGGTGTCTCCATTGCACAAGCCTAGGTTTAATTGTGGGCTGTTGCATAACATGGAAACTCCTCAACCCAGATTGGAGCAAGTGAAATTTCTCTAATTTCGCAACGGACCGGACTACGTTGTGCAATGACACTTGATTGTTGCATTGTATTAAAATAATTGCTTGATAATCTTATTTGTGTTTGTATACTCTCATGAGTCTCCAATTCAACTTACTGAGCTATAGTTGCTCATACCTTTATAGATCCTTTTGTAGGTCCTGATTTCTAATTACTGCAAGTATTATGCCGCCATATAATTATCCAGAGGTTAGTTCTTCTGAAGTCAGGGGTGTGAGGATCAATTGGCTTAGCAGTGGATATGTAGTTAGTGTGTCCTTTGTAGTTTAAAACTGAAAGACTGGTAGTTGTTATGTAAACTTAGTAAACCGTTATGTTAAGTAGAGCTTCTTGGGAGGTTCTATGGACTTTATATATAATTATGTATGTTTATTAAAAGTTTGTGATAATTACTATGTTTGTAGCTAAACACTTAAATGGGACTGTTTACTTCAAAGCGAGGAGTTGTTAATGCCTTGTGTAGATTATGTCTATGATAGGTACTGTGAGGCCAGTTACTATCATAGAATGGTTTACATGGTGGGACTATTGTGACTTTGTGACTTCGGAGCGTAACATTCAGGAAGTGAGAGAGGCAATTTCAATTGGCAAAATTTTCACTAACTATGCCTTGGAGATGTATAAGACATGAAGGGGGCGAACTGGTTCGAATCATATAGAATCATTTAGTTTTGTAGAATAGCTTGTTTGAGATTTTAATAAGAAGCTGAATGACGAGGACTATCCTAAAGAAAGGAGGAAAGATGCATACTATTGATTTTAGAAATTGCATGTACGTGAGTTAGATGTGACAAATATATAAGATCCCTTACGCTTATGCAAATGCAACAGTCATAAAGATAAGGTTTGATAACAAAACAACAATAGGCTCATGGTATAAGTGAGCCAATTAGATAGAGTGCTACTGTTCCCACTTTTATCCTATTGGTGATGACTTGAACTGGCTACAAGTAAGCTTCCCATATCTTTACCCAAACGTTGACTTAATACGCAAAAAGGGTAAGCCTAGACGGAAGTGATATCATATGGAAATTGATGTCAAGGAGCAGGTTGAAGGAACGAGATGTAGTGCATGTAGGAAGGAAGGACATAATAAGAGAAAGTTAGGGCCAATAAATCCTTTATTACATATAGGGATATTATTACATTTCATGTATACATCTTAACACGTATATATTGTTTTGATTACTAACCATGTTCATTTGTATTTACAGGATAGATGGAGTTTGAACTTGTCAATCCATACATACTTAAGGGCAAGTAGGCCATCGTTCACAGGCCATTTGGAAGGGTCGGGTGAATAATAATATTCCAATAAGCTACTGGTAATCTATATAAGTTGTATTACTTACTTACTAATGCGTTCATGTTCACAAGAGGTTGGCTTGACATAACGAGTATGGTAGAGTGAGATGTCCTTGCATATGGATGAGCAAGATATCTTGATACATCTTTGTATGAAGCTGTATGTACGGGAGGCAGGACTTCAGGTAATGGTGCAGCTTCCCTTTATCATGATGGATTGACACCTAATCACAGCCTTGGTAGAGAGATGGAGGCTAGAGACACACACCTTTCACTTACACGTCAAAGAGACTACAATCACTTTACAGGATGTAGAGGTCCAGTTCGAGCTTCTAGTAGAGGGGATGGCATGGTTGGGAGGACGGAGCAGGATGACAAGCAGACTTAGGTTGATGTAGTTGAGAATTTTCTAGGAGTTAAGCGAACTTGGATGAGAGGAGCTCATATGTCATTTACTTGGCTGCGAAAGCATTTTAGGATACTTCTCCGCTACGTGGACGATAATACAGTCCAATAAAACGTACGTGCCTATATTCTGAACTTGATGGGTAGATTCTTCACGAATCTACTTGATGTTTCTATTATTGCTAGAGGATTTCATGGTTACGGCACAATTCAACAAGGCTTTCAATGCTTATCTTAGCTATATAGACAACTGTGTTCAGCAGTACAACCGGATGTACATGAGATCAGAGGTATTGCCATTCTCCTGTAAGTGTGGGCTTAGGAAAAATTTCCACACATTGCCCTGTTTGGTCTTATAGGAATTAACCTACGACTATTTCCAAGTTAAGGCTAACCTATTCGAAGCCAAAGTTGACATGTTCTAAATTGAGGTCGACCTGCTCCAGACAGAAGCTGATTTATCCATAGCCGAGGTTGAACTGATACCAAGAGGCTGGAGGAGGAAAAGAAATAACTCAGCATAAGATCTATTGTTTACCGAGAAGCTGAGAGACCAAATAACCTAGTGCTTGACACGACACTATGAACCTAGTACTGATCAATCCTAAAGCTCGACAACTATGAGCCAATCTCCTAACCAACTCGACTAAGCACTGTAGGACCTCAGCGACTCCTACTCGAACTAGGACACCTAACTACTAACTTCACCTAATTTGAATCATACTCGTTCTAGGACAACTCAGCCACATGTCGACCTCCCTATTAAGCACATAGTTTTGTACACTTGTAAATATTTTTCTTAACTTTAGTTGTAGAGCCTACTTTAGTAGTTTAAGGCCTTGTATTAAATTTACATTTTTACCATTAGTGTTTTAAGATGTACTATAAAAATAGCAACATTTATAATTAACAAAGGAGAGTTGAACCTTCTTTTAAAGCAAGAATATACTTGACATCTTTGTGAGCTACTTAAGCTTATGCCCCAAATTATTGAGTGTTGTTTTACTCTTTAATCTTTCTTATTCTTATTAATCTTATTCTCAAGATTATAGTGAACCCCTTGCATTTGGACAAGTTAATGAGTAGCATCTAACCCTCATTTGAAACCCCAAGCCTTGGTTTAGTTTTCGTGAATCGTATCAAAACCCGCTTCAAGCTCAACCCCTGATTGTGTTTGTATCTAAGTGCGTAATATCTATTCACATTTGCATTCAAACCCCCATTCCATTTATTATTTTTCTCCCATTCCCAGTTAACTTCAAATACCCATTCTTAGCTTGTATTCGCTGCATACTCTTTGAGTCATATCATAGTTGTTATGGTTTCTTAATTATCAAGGGTAGGCCATTAGCAACCATATGGAGGGTTGTGAAGGATATAACCCAGCATGCCATGCATGTTGTTGGTGCATACTATACAACCTTTAACCTACGGACAATACAATAAGTACTATATACCGATCCTTCTTTTTATGTGTTTGTATTGTCACACCTCACTATCAACTATCATAATTGTTTTTAGTTGTCAGGTGGTTTGGGAGCCATACTCAAATGAGTTGTTGTAGCTGCTACCTAAGTTCTACATTATTAGGTAGCACATTGGACGGTACAGGTCCCACTCATATATTTTCACATCATTGAGTGGTGTTTCTTAGACTATGTCATTCGATAGTTTAATGGGTACTAGTACTTGCCATAAGATGTTGACACCAACGATTAGCTCCATCAAAGGGACCTCCGTTATAGGACTAACATAGACTAGATCTACACCTATCAAACCTACATCTAGGCATAGGGTGAAAAGCATGATTATATAGTATAGGTCTAAGGTCCTAATAATGTTGACCATAACTACTGACTAATAGATCTCCTACTGTTCCTGTTGTTATGTGATTTTGGGATGAAATCTTACTCTTGCAAAACACAAAGAGCTAAACGGTACCAAGGTAGTTTAGTGTAGCTACTTTGATGCCTAAGTTAATAAATGTATTCAAGAGAAGATAAGTAACAGTTATAGATCATGAGAGAGTTCTTACAGTACTTTTTCTCTATATTTATAGGTGAATGTTAGGTATTTGAAATAGCGGTTAATTATTGATCATAAGGCATGTGGAAACCTCATAATTAAGCACATGTTGGAAATATAAGAGTGATGGGTGGTTATGTAATGGAATTGTACTAGATGATAACCGTTCGCACCATTTTTACTAAGTTTAAACTAAACATGAATCTATCTTAGTTTATGTATGTTGAGAATTGAGTTACTTGGCTTTTTATCAGTCAAATGGCCAAGTGAATTCAAAGGGTGAAATCTAACTATTAATAGTTACATCACACACTAAGGAGCTGAAATAAGCCGTTTGATAAGTGACAGGCATTCTATACGTAAATCTATCTCATGTTATGTATACTGATACCCTCATGTCTATTCATTTTAGGTAAACTCAATTTAGGATGTATGGTTGGTATTAGACTATCTAATCGCACTCAGCATTGCAAATGGGGCACTATAGTTCGTCGAGTAGTACAACAGTCTCATTCTCTATCCCCAATACATACGAAGAGCAGCACCATTACCCTAGCGATCTTGATGGGGATTAGAAAGCGCCTACAGTTGAGACTATGTTGCCTCCTCCACATCGCCTAAAGGTACAGCCAGAGTTCGAGGAGGCAAAGTTAGACCTACGTGTGGTTGTGGTGGTGATTATTAGGTTATACCATCATAAGAGTGGCACTTAGTGGATTTAGGACTCATTAGCTCCGAATACGGTATTTGTCCTAAATCTATAGTTATTCCAACTTAAGGGCTGGAGCAAGCACTTACATGATACTTGAGTCCCACCATTAGATAGAACTCTTCACCTCACTAACTCTTCAGAGGCAGCGTTCAAGCCATTCGCAGTCTTCTATGGGCAAGAGTATCACTCAAGTAAAGTCAACTGCTTCTCTTAGCCCCATGCCTCTCCTTGCTTTTGAGTAGACATTGGCCTAACCTTCATAGCCATTAGATCACCAAAGTCATTCCCTTATGTCTTGAGCCATTAGAACATTTACCTATCGTAAGAGACAATAGAGGGATATTCTATTTATCATTCTTGATTATATTCACATGAACAAACAACTAGTTTGTACATATAGTTTTATTTGAATACAAGTTCAGCTTTTGTCCATTATTAGAATGTCATGTAGTATGGTCATATCAATGACAAATATTGCATTATTTCCGACTTTATTTGTCTCTTGTGCAAAGTAAATGTTTATCTTTTGTGTTGAGTTTTGTTCTTATACCTTTTAGCAACTAAAGTCATTGTATTAGATGGGTTAGTTAGATTGTTTGTAGCTTAGGGTTATATTTGCAGGAAACATTGTATTTTAAGTTTAACTTCCCTATTTTGTTCGATTTGTAGGTGCCTATGAAAGAGAACGCACGTAGTGCATACGCCTTTAGTGTATTTTAAAATATATTAAAGGTACATGCATTACATACACCTTTAGTGTATGTGACTTACATTAAAGGCGCAAGTAGTGCATGTACCTTCATTTCATTCTTTTTTAAAATATTTTAACACTAGTATACACCTTTACTATGCTAATTTGGTATTATATATCTTAGGTGGGCCCTTTTCCTTATTATTTTTAAGAAAAGGGTCTATATTCATATAAAACTTTCTTGGGCATGCTTAAAATTTTAAATTAAGCTAACTTCAATTTGGTGACTTAATCTTGTAAACTTTCTTGTATGAGGATTTGCTAAACCGATAACTGTTGGACATAGGCTAAGATTGGACTACCTATGATTTTGGTACTTAGCCTGGCTAAGATTGGACAGCCCATGATTTTAATACTTAAGCTCTAGGCTGGCCTAAGTTGGGCTCAAAATGAGATATAAATTGCACTAACTACACACAAATACTTGCCGTTTGTGATATTTTAGAGGACATGTGGTAGATAATTTCTTCTAAGTGAGGAGAAGAGGGTGTTTCATAGCCTAATAATATTTGTCTAAGTTATGAATTTTCTTAAATTAAATATTTTACTTGATTTATTGTTATTAGTAACAATACTTTCACATGATGAATTGATACTTAAACTTCAATCGTTGTACTCATCCCTTGATTTTTTTTTTTTTAATAAAAAAAGGGAAAGGAAATTATGGATCTACCTATAGCTAAAGGTGATCCAACTTGTGAACCAGATAGAGTATTAACGAGTAAGTGCATTTTAGTGTTTTTAGTTCTTAATTACATGCTTATGATTGATTAATTCAGGCATATAGGTTACATAATATGTTCCTGCATTTATATTAGTATTCACTATTAATAATGGCTATTTGACAATGCAAATATTTAAATTTATCAGAAATTCGTTACATGGATTAGGATACTAGTCGAAGACTTTCCTAGGCCAGCACATAACTCTAGAGAACATTGTATATGATGCATCGCCTGATGAATATGCATTGACGAATGGTGACCCTGCACAAATTGCGCTATCAGCCTCAACAATACGCATCACCTAGACTTGGGTATTTGAAGTCAAAAATCTACAACAGGATTAAGAATGAAGAGACAGAGTTGGATTCAAATTTTCAGAGCCAGAAAAAGGAGAACATTAGCATTACACATAGGGACCGTCCATCAACAATTTTGAAGAATAAGAGTGCAATGTCTTACAATCTGCACCATCTGAAGCCATATGCACCCCTCTGATCAAGAAAAGACCCATCTCTTCCTTGTTTTTCCAGCAATAAAAGACCATCAAGGAAGAGCAGCATCGAGGACTGCAAGCACTTCGGAACAGACATATTAGGTTTGTTAAACAAGGCCCATTTCTTGTTAATTATGAACTACGCATCTGTCTAAACCTGTTCATTTGGCGTAGGAAATATGCCCTTTTCCATTGAAAACCCAGCCAAGAATCGCCACTCATGCACGGGAATAGCAGTTGCATAAAGAAGCGCACCATTATGTTTCTTAGGTTCCACTCATGCAACATCCAAGGCATTGCATAGCCTCTACCGATGGAGTCAACACTTTCCTGACTTTCCATACCTGCAGTCTATTCCTGTAACGACAAAATTAGGCTAAGTGAATTTACTTAATTTCTCACCTCAAGTTTCAGTACATGGTGACAACATTTATGGACAAGACATAGTGCATGCTATGTATTTAACGTGTTTATTAGACTAATAGTTAAGAAAACTTCCTATGGACTGTGGAAAGGAAGGAGACCTAACATCATTATTTTCATCCGTTCTGTTGCAAACCTTGTGTGATAATAATGGAAAAGTTCGCATCATGTGCCTATTTAAAGAAAAGGAAAATGGTTAAAAGACAACCCCTGGTCTACCCTCCCCCCATCCCCAATCTGAATAAGTCTGCAGCGCTGTGCTTGCATCCACTATCAATATTTTATTCAGTCAGCAAGGCAACTTAGAAAGAGAGAGATATCAACCACATCGAAGTGATCAACCAATGAATCCAGCACAATCATATTTTCACAAGTAAAATTTTGCCTGCATCATGTTGAATCTGCCTAGGTCAAATGAGAAAACTGATCTTGAATACTCAATCTGTTACTGTGATGCATTAAGGGGGGGAAAAGATAATAGTTGTCATCACAGTTTCTTGGAAACAAAAATGAGCTGTTAACAAGTAAGAAGTCACAGCCACTAACCAGGAACATCTTTTTGGCTGAATTCTGCAACGTTTACCAAACTATGACTCACAAGCTGAAGCAATGTAAAGCCGTTTTTTGTAAAATTCTAAGACATCAAATACAATGCAGAACATCTAATACATGTACATCAATAGAGCAACAAACAGCAAAACGTTTTCTCCCAAAACTATAGCAATATGCTAGATGAAAACGGGCCAAGTTACTCTGAAAACAAATCCATTTTGACACAGATTTTTACAGAAACTAGAAAGAAAACCAACCTTACAAGAATGAATTGTCCGATTGACTGATATATTAAGCTTGGCCAGATGAAACTTGAATTTGTCTAATCCCATTTAAATTCACATTCTGCTTCAGAATCGACTTAATACTGTTTTTTTCAGCAATTCATCCAATATTCATTTAAAAAATTGATGCTTCCTAAACTATACAACTACAGCACATCATCAAGATCCAACTAATTCACAACAAACACATTAACAATGACAATTATGCAAGAAAGAAGCACTGCTTTCTAATTATTAACAACTGTTTAGGTGCAAATAAACAAAAAACACCAAGTTGAGTTTATTATCATTTTTAACTGATAAAATATAGCACCATTTTTCAAAACCGTAATGACAGCAATCAGCATCATGTATCCAGACCAGGATCTCTCCACCCATCCCACTTGTCAGCCAGACCATCTAACTTCTCTCTTAAACCTCTCCATACATGTCATCTACACACCCTCTCACTTTCTTCCTTTCTCTCCTCTATACCTTGCACACCACTCTCCTTCATCCCCACTACAAGCATCACTCTCATCTCATCAACAAGATAGGTGACCACCAAGAGTATCTGCTCCACTCCATTACTAGACCCAAATCCAACATGATCCAACCCTGCGTGATCAAGTGAGGATAAACACCCATTATCTTGCCATATACAATGCAAATGGCTGTAGATACCTTCATTAGTGTATACTATTTAACTTCTGCAGGACTTCACAGATTTCTTCCATTTGTGGATGTGTTTTCTCTCCTGCTATAAATTCACTCACAACGCCATTTATCTCGATTGAACTACAACCTGGTGCTTTTTCCACTCCTCTCTTTTTCATCATCTTCCTTATCCTTCTAACATCATTCTGCTTCCCTGCAGCTGCATAGAAGTTCGAGAGCAGAATATAGGCTCCACTATGATGTTCAAGCTGTACCAGTCTCTGAGCTGCTACTTCAGCTGACTGAGCATGCCCATACTTGCAGGAAGCACTTAACAGTGCCCTCCAAGCCACTGCTTGTTCAAAACAATTGTCACCGTTTTCCATTTCAAGGAGTATTTCCTTGGCTTCTTCAATGAGCCCTGCTTGGCTTAGCAGGTCTATAAGAGAACCATAATGTTCACTTTTCGGCTCAATACCATGGACAGTTTGCATTTTATGCAATGTGCTTAAACCTTCATATACCATGCCTGAGTGACTGCATGCAGTAAAAACAGCAATGAATGTGATGTCATCAGGTGGAGTACCATCCTTTTCCATCTCCAAGAACAGCTTAAGCGCATTCTCTCCCTCTCCATTAAATGCAAATCCTGAAATCATAGCATTCCAGCACACAGTATCCCTTTCCCTCATCCCATCGAAAATTCCCTTGGCCATGTCCAAACACCCACATTTAGCATACATATCAATAAGTCCAGTACAAAGACGAAGAGTTTTTGGTAATCCACACTGATCTATATATCTATGTATCCATATCCCAATATCCAAAGCTCCTAAATGAGCAGAAGCACATAGCAAAGAAACCAAAATACCCTCATCAGGCTCCACTCCGCTGGACTGCATTATTTGAAACATATAAATTCCTTCCTTGAAACAACTATTCTGTACATAACCTGAAACCATTGCACCCCATATCCCTCTATCCTTCACCAGCACCAAATCAAATAATAACCTCGCAGAGTCAATATCCTCAGCCTTGGCATACCCAGAAATCATCACAGTCCATGAAACAGGACATGGATTAGGAATTTCAATAAACAATTGGTGTGCTGACCTCATATCATCAAACCCACTGTACATAGCAAGCAAACTATTACCCACAAATATATCGAACTCAAGACCCAATTTTGAGCAATGCCCATGAATTGATTTCCCTAAAGAAACATTCTTTAACTTAGCACAAGCCTTAAGAACATAAGGGAAGGTGTAATTGCTTGGGCACATGGCATTAAGTAACAAGTTAGTGTACATTTTGATGGTATTGACGAAGTCCTGATTGAGTAATAAGGTTTTAATTATGGTGTTGTAGATACAAATAGTGGGGTTTTGAATGTGTTGAAAGAGATTTAATGCATAAGCAAGGCTTCCTTGATTTGGGTTCGAACAGAAAGCTAAAATTCTGCTTAAGATATAGTTATCACTACCGTGACCACACGTGATTACCAGTCCATGAACTTGTCGTAATTGTTTCATGTTTGTGCATCTTTTAAGGAGGAGGAGGCAAGTCCTGCTGCTACTCGACATGGGTAGCTCTGAGGATGCACTGAGGATACTGTCCAAGTTTTCATCCGTTGTTGAAAACTTCGATTATTTTTGCACGCAGTGATCAGCAATCAGATTGTTGGCAATTACCAACAAGCTCTCGTAGCTCAGTTGGTTAGAGCACCCGTTTAGTAAGCGGGAGGTCTTGAGTTCGACTCTCAACGAGAGCAAATACTGTTCATTTTCTTTTTCTTTGCTTGCCAGTTTTCCCGTTTCTCTTCTGCATGGCTTATTTTTATTCATCGAGCCAATCAACAGCTTCAGCTTGTTTGCTTCTATATTTCCACATGATGACCGTTACCAATGATGCGGGCCGACTTTTATCGGCCTACATGTTCATGAATGAAGATCTTATATGCGCTGAAAAACTTACGATGACAGTGCTTTAAAGATGAGGGTAAGTAGACCCAAAGAAGGGAAACGAGGTTTTATTTGTATCTTACTTATGAATTAGGTTTTTCATTCACTTTGGAAAAAAAAATGTATACGTTTTTAAATTTTTGAAATTATAACATATCCTATAATACTTTAAATTTCACGACAACTTGTGTCATATATATACTCTATAAAACCTATCAAATTTTTTTCTCCATAAGTTTCAATTTCACACATTTTTTATAGCAAATTTTACTTTTATATTTTTTTCTTTTCCATGCAAAAATATTACTTTTCAAATATTATATGAAACTTAAATGTTAAATATCACTTTTTATCAATAGAATAATTAAATGACAAAGATACAAGGGTGTACATACAAAAGAAAAGAAAATACAAGTTTTTTTAAAACTAACAATAAATAGTGTCTCTTAAATTGAAAGTTATTATTTTTAGGTTTTGATTATTAACCTTAAGTTTACGGCTTGTATTAGGTTTAACACGTTTCTTTGTAACATCGATATAATTTTTTTTTATTTTTTTTATCCAAGAGAAGTATAGATTTGTTTTTTTTTTCATTAACATCTATTATATTGTTTAACAAATTTTAAAATATGAATACAAAATACTCTTGAATTTATATCTTATGTACCTTAGAGTACAAATTTCATGATAGATATATATATGAGGATAGTATATCTATACCCCATGCTAATAAGCTCTTTGAATTTGTTATTTGGAACTTATTTTATAACCTTTACACTATATTTGGATTGAGGGAAGGAAAAGGGATGGGATGAATTTTAATGGAAAATAGTACAATTCCCTTATTTGGAAAATGAGCGGAAAGGGAAGAAAATGGATCTATGAGAGAATGTTTTCCTTTATGCCCACCAAAAAGAATTCTCTCCAATTTAGTGAGAATTAGAAGAGAAATGTAATAAAATTACTAATTTGTCCATAGAACAAATGCATATTTTTAAAATATAGGGACTTTAATAGTATTTTAACAAAATAAAAAATTATACTATCAACTTTTTTTCCCTCCATTATTCAAACAAGGGAACTTATTATTTTTCTATTCATTTTCTTTCCTTCTCAATTCTTTCCTTTCTTTGCAATTACTTTACCCTTCCTTACATAGTGTTGATACCCATTTGGAACTTACTCAACCGAGTAGGATATGAGTAAATACCCAGTACAACAAGTTTATCCCTAACTTCTATTTAAAGATAAAATTATAAGTTGCTAACTAGATTTATATATTTTTTTTCTCTCCTTTTTCCTCTAATGTATAAATTTGTATCTAGTCTATATCTACTTGAATTTGACATTTGGAAATATATTTGATGCATTTTTATTTATTTATATTTTATAATTACGATAAGAGTGGTGATTGAGAAAATAAAATAGGTAAAAAGTGGAAATTCATGTGCTTTTTAGAGAAGAGGTTTTAAAAATATATTTTATATATTAGAAAAAGGATTGATTTTGTTTTCTATATGAATGAACTAAACGGCAAATAAATCTAAACTTATAGGGACTTATTAAGTATATTAAGTATTTAACTTTGTAAGTTGGTCAATGATTTAGAGTTTCATAAGTCCATTGCATCTAGACCCAAGCAACTAGGCTTGACTTGATGCCACTCAGCTATAACGATAGGATTGCCATTCCTTTAAGGGGCAAAGTAGGACCAATATAGTTCTATGGCTCCATGCTAGTTATAGTGCAATCAATTCTTTTTTGAAATAAAGAAGGTTTCTTCTGCATCTCATATTTGCATATTTATTGCCTATATAAAAATACATAATGCCTAGCATATTAGAAATATATAACCAATTAACTTGAATTGTTTCATTGAGGTGTGAAAATTTTTTATTATATCATTACCAGAATCACAAATAGATGGGCTAACTACTCTCTTTACAACAAAATATAAATTTGTTGAAAATTAACATGCTATTACAATTACAATTACAAGAAAAAATAATCAAGAATAGAATAAAGTCGTTCAAATGTAATAATAACATTATTTATTCACTTATTAAAAAAATTTTACAAGTACACGTATAACTCGCATTGTAATTACCATTAGCCTCTCTTTATGTGCTACTACTATTATTTGTTAGATTAAAGTAATTATTCTCTCATCTTTATTAAAATCTTAAGATATTGAAGTAGGAAATTTAAATGGAGAGCAAAATGAAGCTAAACAATTAGACTGAAATGAAGATAACGATTCTTTAGTATTCCTTTGATTCAAATATCAATGCTATAAAGTACTTCCACTTATAAAAATAAGTATGAAAAATTATGTACTTCAATAATTTTTTCCATCACTTTAAGATGCCTATTTGTATCAGTTATGTAAGTTTTATTGACATCCTTAACTTTACAATGAGCTCTATGCTACCCAATCTACCATAGTTCAGCTACCTACTCAAACTGTAACATCAGTCAAGTCTTTTTCAAGTGATACAAATATTCAAATAAGTCACTACACTAGAGTCCAATTAGGTAGCAGACATTCATTGTAAGTTGGTGGTATCAAAAACTTGTACTCATACTAAAGAGATACTAATAACTCATCTCAAAGTGATAGTAAAAGAGATTGCAATAAGTATTTTTTTCAAGAAAATTTCTATCAATTTTTAAAATTTAGAAATACCGCATTTTACCAAAAGTGAAATAAACAAAACATTATAAGAATCCTCATCTTTATTTCCCTTTTATTTCTTGAACCCTATATTCTCCTCCATCCTAATCAATTATTTCATTTGTCAAGGGTTTCAAAAAGGATAAACGATATAAGTAACACCATAAAAAAATATACTAATGTTTATTGCAATATAGATGTTATAGAAGAGTTGAAAATTTTAATAATATGTCAAGAACATTGTAGGTGTATGGATCTAATTGCGATGATCATGTATGCAGCATCCATTTTACGCTACACACCTAAAAAAAAGTGACATGGAGTTACTGTAATAAATGGTTAGGAGATAATGGGGTAGGAAAAAGGAGTAGCCAGTCTCATAAAGCTCAAACACACTTAATTAGTATAGGAGCTATTCAAGCATCAAGCCCCAATATTCTTGACGAGAGGCAAAGCATTTTCTTAATTTAAACTTTGTTTGATCTTAAAGATTCTTTAGTCCAGCAATATGATGGTGTTACTCTTAATTTTCCTCCTCTTGAAATGAAGAGAGACTTAGGAATTTATAGAGTTTAGCTATTGATGTTATTTGTTTGATTATGTTAACAATCAATGGCTAATATGAGTCCCTTCATCAATGGATCCCTTCATGTGATTCTTTTGAATTCAAGCCCAATGAAAACCTCTTTATGTAAATGAGCCTTCTTGAAAGAGGTTAAAAGTGAATAAGTCAATCCAATAATCCCTACTCCAAATACACCATACCAAATCTCATTCTATCATCCCATACATGGACTTAAGTTCCCAGTCCTGCCACTCTTGCTTAAAGAGTCAAACCCAAATTATTATTGGGCTTAAAGCTAAAAATCATATTTGGTCTCTATATTTTACCGCTTGATGAAAGTACTTTGTACAAAGTTGGAGGTGTTTTAGCATCTAATAAATCTTTCAAACAGCTTCAGTGTTGCTTAGCACACGTGCATTGTAATAGCTACACCACTACCAAGCGTACTTATATAACTAAGTATTTTACTTTCTTAGTGGTTCATAATATAAGAGCTTAGCATCAGTGTTGTAAAATAGTTAGACTTAATTTTTCCCTAATACATAATTTCTTGGTACTAATCAATTACATAGGTCGCCATTGGAGTTGCTACACCTCGAAGGTAATTCGTTAAATAAACCTACTTTAACAGATGAGCTTCTTTATGAGAGCTAATTCACCTATCTTATTTGATCCATATGATTATTTACCACGTTGAGTTGGCTTCACTTTTATTTACTCATGTTTTGCCAATAACTTGGTTATATCGAGCCTATTGGCTTCGAACTTCATACATGGATCACTTTTCATATTAAAGCTTTAATATGGATTGCATAAATCAAATCATGGCTTGATTTGCTGCTTTGTTGAACTGCAAATGAAGATCTTTCAATTTATTGAAGTGGTTACTTCATATGAAGAATAAGGAATGACATAGCACTTGGTAGGGAGTCTCGCTTGGTCACTAATCGAACGTTCGATAATGATGAAGTAAGGGATAATGAGAATTAATTAATTGTGGGTATATTTTGTCTTTTTATATACCACCACACCACCTTATATAAAAGAATTCACTTCGGGTAACCATCATTAAAGCTAAAGAAAGAGCTAAAGAACAAAATTAAGTGACTTTTAGATATATATATATATATATATATATATATTAATAATTGAAAGCCCAACAACATGATCATGTACATATCAAAGCCTAATGTCATGTTTGCATGTTATGACAATAGCAATTCTTGTAATATTAACTCTTTCATCTTGCCTAGTTGTTGTGGGAACATTCATGAGAAAGAAGATGAACTTACAATCTCCGTATTAATTAATGGTACTTGGTAGCATCAAATGGGCAACATTAAACACAGGAAGGAGAGGTGTTCCTTTCAGCATCAAATAGTATCTTTCTTCAATGGTGAAATCTTTATTGGTTCTCTTTATTCTTCTCTTTAAAGATCAAACAAAGATAATAATGAAGAATATGCTTCATCTCTTCTAATCAAGAATAATAGGTTTGATACTTCAATTGCTACTCCATTTGTTACACGAGTTTTTGAGCCTTCTAACACTACTTGGTCTTACTCATTGCTTCATTATCTCCTAATCATCCCTTATGTGCCACTCCGTGTCACTCTTCTAAAGTTACATCAAGCACAAGATGATGCATGCTATATAGATACTACTATTGCGATCAAATTCACATGCCTACAAACATTAACATGATAGACATTTTGAATGTGAAGAGAATAAGTATTAACAAATTATTCTGAGGCTATGTAGCATAACATTTGTGGCTGTGTATTGTGCATTTATGCTTGTTTAAAAGTGTATGCCTCTAGATGTTTGTATGTATATGTATGTGTACATTTATAGAAAAGAAGAAGAGGGGCAAGGGACATGTGTTTGTGTTTACCTTTATACATGAGTATGTGTGTTTGTATTTATATATGTATATGTGTGTTAGTGTGTATGTTTGCCATCTAAACAAAACAAATTTAAATGCATTGTTAATAGTTTGAATCAATACGTCTCAAAGTCTCTTTGTTTTTTTAGAGCCCATGTCAAATTGTAAACATACCTTTTTTGAATTACACCAAAATGTCCAACTTTATTTTTCTTTTACTATTGATGGAATTTTTTTTCATATTTTTATATGCAATTTTGATTTATAAAATATGTTAATGTGACAATGTTAGGTATATCTTTCTTTTTCCATATTATATTGTACTTTATTCGTTAATAGAAACGTGTCTTTATGGATTTATTTATAGGAAATGAAAGGAGGGGAAAGAAGCATATGTCTGTATTTAGGTCTGTAGATATGTATATATATGTTTGTCTTTACATATATGTGTGTGTCAAGTGTGTATGTTTACCATGTGAGCAAAGCCAATTTTTTTTTACATATTCTGTTAGTGTACTCACTTGTTAGAATCGACCGATATCAAATTCTAATTACACCTTTTTGAATGACAGTCATATTTCTAACTTTATTTTTCTACTATTATCGATGGATTCTTTATATTTTTATATGTAATTCTAATTTATGACATACACTAATGTGATTTGGCTAGGTCTATCTCTTTTTCTTTCTTTCTTTTTTTCTATATTATATTATACGGTGCCTTATTCATTAAAGGATGTAATGAGATCATAAATTAGACTATTTCCCAATCAATTTGCACTACCTTGGTGGCTCTATGTAAATACTACTACTATTATTACTATTACTACTACTAATAGTAGTAGTAGCATTGTTATTATTATTATTACTACTATTATTATTACATAAATAATTTTTTCTTAGTATCAAAAAGTTTGTTTGTTGTTAGATATTATTAGTTTCTAAAGTCAATGACAACAAGAAAAAGAAAATACCAGTGCTTTTTTCGCTTCTTGTATTTCTATTATTTCTTTTTTCAATGTATAATTTAAGCTCTCAAGTTTTTTCACTTTCCACACTTATGTTTTTCGGCTTTTTCAATTATATAATCTAAGTTTTTACTTCTTATTTTCACTTTTGAAAAGCTATGTTATTATTTTCTCACTCATATAACATAAGCATTTTGCGATTGTTCGCTCTTTAAATCTATATTATTATTTCCTTTTACTAATGTAGACTTAGTTTTTTGGTCTTTTCACTAAGTCTGCTTGTGCTATTATTATTATTATTATTATTATTATTATTATTTATTATTTCCAATCATATAACCCCAACTTGCTACTATTAAAATGAAGAGTTAGAAGAAATTAAAGGAAAAAAGATGTTGTATGTTAATAAAGTTTGGTAGGTTAACTAAAACTTTGATTCAATTCTACATGAGTGGAAAAAAATTAATAACACAGGTCTATTATAAAGTGAAAAAAGATGCAAAAATTTATTTTATGTTATTGAAAACAATAATAGCATAAGTATGCCAAGTGAAAAAGAGAGAAGCTCAAGTCATATATATCTAAAAAGAAATTAAAAAAAAAAAAACATTACAGTAAGAGAGAGTGAAACTCAAAGTATATTATTTATAGTTGATCCTTCCAAGTATTAATTGATTATATATATTATATTATTATTAATTATTAATATGCTACAATTGATAATAAATTGACTTATAAAAGTAATATATAACATTTTTTATTTGAGGTAAAGCTATTGTTAATTATTTCGCCCTCCAAAAGTGGAAGGGTGCTCAAGATCTTCAAATGTGACTGATCCCTGCATGTTCTTGTATCTAGAAAGAATATGTGAGGCTTTGAAAATCTATAAACTAAAATCCAAAAACACATAAATACAACCTCAATATTCTTCACATAACTTACAATAGAATTAATTCTTCCAAAAGTTAAACTAAAGATTTACATTCTAAACAATTTTCAGGACTTCTTTAAAATAACGTCAAAAGAGGATTCAATCTCAATAAATGAAAAATAAATAAGAACGAAGTCCATCCTAAAATCTAAGGTCATTGAAATGACCACTTCAAAAATCAATTCCAGATCATTAAAATTTCAAATAGGTTAGATACAAAGTTTAAAAAGCTAAGCATTGTTGTCAACATTACAACTCATTTTCTTTGTTGAATGAAACAAAGCTATAATATTAGTAATTAATTAATTATTGATTTGTTAAGAATAATTTTGCAAAAACATCCATCATTGAATAGCTAACTATTCATAAGGATGATTATTCAATATCTTACATAATAAGGATTCCTTATAGAATTGTTATTACAAACCTAAATTAACTAAATACTGTAATTGCTCCTCCATAAAGAATATAAGGGAAATAAAATTACTCTTCCAATAAAGTGAACAGGTTGTAATATACATGCCATATATAAGATTTATATATATATATATATATATACATGTATAAACTACCATTTTTATATACCTTCTTCATAAAGGCTCATAAAGGAGTCCAAATCCCATAAGATCCCAAAGAAGTTTGTAAATTCCAAGTACAGCCCAGTAAAGTAATCAATGTCCAATAACCAAGCAAAGTGCATCAAGTCGATAACAGTAGAATAGTCTAAGAGGTAACATCGGAAGCAACCAGTCGTTATCGATATTATAGTTAGCGTCAATTTAGTCGCCGACATAGACAACATATACAGCATCAATGTGCGGATCCTCACCTAAAAAGTTAAATTTCAAAGGAAAGAGTCACGAAATCCATCACATGGTAACCACACAAGTGTAAACTACACCACACAACATAAATACCCGTAGAGGGTTGAATCTAAATTTGTACCTTAAATTCAATTATTAAAATGGACATTAACTTTTTTAGTTAAAGTAATATGGCCTACAGAGCTTATAAAAATTTAGGATAATCAAAAGAGATTTAGTATGATGGGTTAAGAGTAAAGTCCATTGGATCAATTCACCTAATCTAATTTTTTTTTGTTTGACTTACACTAGAAATAATAAAGTATTTATTTAAACTTAAACTCATGAAAAAGTCTATTTGAGATCTATTAATAAAAAGTTTCAATCTTAACTATTGATCATCATTATAATCCGATGGATGGGATTAACGGTTATTTCCTATAAATGCCCCGTTTCCTTCCTTATTTGAAGGGACAAAAAAAAAAAAAAGCAAATTTTCACTAATGCCGTTCCTTTACTAAAATCCTACCTTAAAGATCAAACATTTAATCACATCAAGAACATTACCCCATTCTTCATCTATTATAGAGTTTACTGCTATCGTGCTCTTCCACCTGTCACCATATGTGTTAAAGCCTCGTCTAGATTCCTTATTCCTATCTTACCTCGCTTGATCATCCCATAAATATAAGTCAAGTCATTTTTTTAATCACATGTAGCACGATCTGACATGCAGTATGTATGCTATCATCCTATTTGAGCCCATACACCCAAAATACCTAATGTTAATGCAATAATTAGAGTTTATTGAATATAATTATTTATGGTTTATTTACTTAGAGGTAATAAAGGGGGAATCAAAGAACTGTTTTCTTTAGACTTTATATTACCTTGTTTAGAATTTTTTCCATTCCAACTCTATTGGAAATAGTTATTACTTAACAAGAGTTAAAATTTTTTATATTTAAATAGTGTGATAATTGTACCTTAATAATACTGCAATAAATAATTTTTGTTATTTTCCAAAATGACCAAATAAGGAAAAACTAGTATTTTTAATTATATTCCTAACTTAGAATTGTAATTAATAAGGTTAACTAGATACTAGAATAAGCTACAATAAAAATTTACATGAAGTAACGCTGTTAATAAATTTCTACTCTATTCTTAGTGCCATCTTGAGATTTTTCTGGTATGGATTTGAGTGAGATTAGGTTTCGTACGAGTATATGAGCTTACAATAAAGAGCATAGTAAGAAGGCGCTGGGGTGTTATCCTACATGGCTATTCCAATACTTAAGTTAATCAAGTATTTGAAGAGTATTAATACTTTAAAGCAATATGCAAGCTCAAGTGCGTAAAGTATCAAGTGGTTTACCGTTGGGTGATAGTCTTGTATTTATAGAGAAGTGGTGTCAGTAGTTAAAGATGAGTTAGTAGGCAAAGCCACATTCGTAAGTGTTGAAGAGAGATTATAGTGTTCGACGTGTTTCGCATATGTAAGAGGTAGTTATTGGCTTAAGTCTTTCAGCCTTACCTAGAGTCTTCTAACCATTAAAGATCTCCTATAGTTGGACATGCCATGTTTTAGGCTTGGGCCAAGGGTGGCTTGTCATAGGCTACGAGCCTTATCAGGTCGGGATGAGCTTAGGGAGCTCATATTCAAAGGGCCTTATCAACACTTACCCTTCCCCCTACGCAATCTCATTGCCGTAATGGAGGTAAAGAGAAGGGAAAGATGGGCTTCTCAGGTATGTAGTCAATCTAATATGGAGGTGTCTATGTTAATGTTGTCGTGTCAATACAGTAATGATGGAAGTCCCAACTAGTAAGAGGCCGTGGCAAAGACGTCAGAGTTAAATGACACTAGGGCTGAGCAAATGCAACATACCTGAACAGATTGCCTTCGAAGCAAAGGTGAGGGTGACAGTTTCAAGGTATAATGCGAGAGGTTGGACCTCCTTAGCCATCAGGGGGTAAGGGTAGTTGCCTTGCATTAAGTCAAAGCAGAGCGTATGTATGCCAATCTAAATAAGTAAACCGAGGTGGAGACATCATGGCCTAAGCTAAGCGCTCTAAGCCGAGGTGAGAATATAGTGGGTTATGTGTCTCATGGTAAAGTCACAAAGCAGAGGAGTTGAGCAAACAGGATCAAACTGAGCTAACCATTACCCAAGTAAAGACAATCTATTCGATCCAAGGCGTAGTGCTATTGGAGTGTCGAACAAATTTTCTCGTAGAAGTTGTAGGGGCCTTGAGGAAACTTCCTACAGAAGTAATTTTTCGAATTCTTACTTTATGGCCCTTATTTTCAGTATATTTAATGCAATGTGACAGCTATCCTGTCACAGCAGACTTGCGTACAATTGTATGTGTTTTGTCTTTTGAATGTATCCGTCTGATAAAAAATGACTCCACGTGTTAGCATCACAATATTTCAGAGGATTTGTGTTTATACGAATCCCGATAATTGCCAATACACTTTCCAAAGCGTTCAGTCTATAAATACCATAGTTGTTTAAAGAGAGCACCCTTTCGCAATTTCCTTGCTTTCTGATTGCAAACTTCACTCTCTCTTTTCATCAATCTTCTTCGAAACTCTATCTCTTGCAAACTTTTCTTTATAGTTCTTCATTCCTTTTTACTTCTTCATCAACATGTCAAACATAGGTGAGACGTAATCAAATGCATCAAAGTACAACATCATTAATTTTGAGACCACGAAGAGTGATCTTCCCCCAGAAGGAGAAGACAAAGTCACATCGTTGCGACAACTAGATGATATCACTAAGATGGCGATGGAGGCACTAGATAGGACGAGGCTCATCAATGCCATCCTAAGGGATGTTTACATAGACACTCCCTTGCTAATGGCCAGAGATTTGTTCAAGGCGCTCAAGATAGGTAAAGGTCTAAGCGGCTGAGTTAGTAGGAGCAAGGCTTCTGCTCCCAACTGAGTTCTAAGCAACTTCATAGTTGAACCGATTCCAGGTTAGATAATACAACTGCCAAAGAGGGAGGAGAGGGTTCCCTTGTTGACAAGGAGGCGTTTAGTCGTGTTTGAGAAGTGTTTAGAGTATGGACAATGCCTCTCTTTGAGCAACTTTGGAAAAGAGCTCTTCCACTTCTACTAGTGCAGTTCGGCATAAGTCCCTCCTAATGGGTAGAGGGTGTTGAAGGCCTTCTAAGGACTTTGCCAATACTTGATAATAAGGGTGACTCCCGAGCTCTTCAACCACTTCTATAAGTGGAAAAGCTTAAGTAAGTAACCATACCTCCAACTTCATCCAGGGAAGAAGTTGTTTTGTAGCCTCATACACTCTATTAAGGGTTAATAGGATGACTACCGGTGGTTGAGCTGCTAGAGGAGGCAGACTTCTAAATAAGATGGACCGAACTAGGACCCAGAAGGAGCTTGGGCCCAACTATGTTGAGGTCGTAAGGGAGATTCAAGCCTTCATAACCCTTAGAAACGGTAATGAAATAAATTATGTAGAGAAGATAGATCTCTAAGCTCATCCCAAGCATGAAGAAAGCTGTAGTGAAGAAGTGGATAGAAAGTACAGGTTTTTTTTTTCACGAATGGCTTCATCTATCATGCTAGTGTATATAATGTTATGCTTTGTCCAATGCCCTTTTTAAGAGAAATGGAGGGGAAGATCCTCCTTATCCATGCTAGTTACGGTGGAGTTGGTGAATGGTGGTGCTTTGTACTTTGTCTTTTGTTTTGTTTTTTGTCTCCTGACCACTCATTTGATTCTTTGTAGGCAAGAGACTAATCAAGGAGATTCCTCGTCCGTCAATAGTCGAGTTGATGAGGCGTTGCTAGGCTAAATTGAAACAAGCCATGAAAGCCTCCGACCCTAAGGGCAAGGCTATGGGGTTGAGGTTAAAGGTTAGGGAGACTAATAGGGTCAAGTTGGTTGCTCTACCTCACGGGTTTCACCTTGGTCCCTGAATAGAGTCGTTAGCTATCGAGCCTATAAATATGGTCCTTCCTTCCACTACCTCCATCCCTAGCTCTACAGCCATCACTATAGAAGATGAACCTGCTAACATTAACGAGCTAGACGTGGTGATGCTTGCCTCCCCTAACAAGGGCAAAGAGGAGGGGGCCAAAGCCAACGCCTTGTTTGGGGTAGCCAAGCAGAAAAGAAAGTCCCCTGAAACTATAGGGGAAGTGACGCCTAAAGCCAAGAAGCAAAAGCCGATAAGGAAGGTACACTTGAGTTGGGTGACCTAGTACAAGTAGCCAATGGCTCATCTCTACAAGTGCATTGATGAGCTTAGGAACGAGTTTTTTGATGTCCTTAATAAGTTTAGGTTCTTAAGGATCAAGTTAAACTTATTCAAGGACGTAACATATGTCTCTCAGAATGAGGAGCTCTGCCTTCACCAATCCAAAGCCAAAAACAAGAAGGCCAAGGGGAAGCTCTTGAGGCCGAAGTAGGAGATCTGAGGCACTGACATTACATTGCAACACCAGACTCTTAGCTATCAGGCCTTAATGGGATCTTACATCCCTAGTGATTAAGCCATCCTCAAGGAGCTACCAAGGGTAGGAGGAGGCAATCTTATGGAGATGGCGAGTCATTTGAGCTCGCTCATTCGGTAAGTAAGCTTTTGTCTTTTATAATTGATATCCTTCCTTATCATCATTGGTTTGATCTCAATTTGCATTTCTTTATAGTACAAAGGCCAGGTATTGCTTTAGGTCAATAATTAAGATGCCCTATAGAAAGAGGTGAAGGGATTTTGGGCAGCTTTGTTTAGTGTTGGGAAGGGCCTAAAGGAGGTAAAGTCCTCTTCTAATAAGTATCTGGATAAGTTCATCAAGACTAATCGATGCTTGTACTACTCTTATATATAGGTGGTCAGGCTTAAGGTTAGGTTGTAAGATGTAGAGTGGGAAAGGATTGTTGCTGAGAAGAATGGTAAGGAAGCCAGCAACCTGAGGGCTTAGCTTGAAGATGAGCAAAGGACTAAGGATCAACTCTCCCAAAAGTTGGACAAAGAGAGGAGAGTTGGGGAAGAGCTCGAGAAGGAGAATGTTGAACTGAAGGTGTTAGTCTCTAAGCTATAAACTGAGCTGGTGATGAAAGTGTCAGAGTGTAACAATGCCAATGCTACATTGCTAGAGCTGGCTAGTCAAAAGGTTGGCCTAGAGCAGTAAATAGAGGAACTCCAAAGGTAAGCTTCGAAGATGAAGGAGATCATCTCCAAATTAGAGAGCAGAGAGGTTCTTAGTGATTCCACTGCTAAGAAAGCCATCGTCGATTTTCAAAAGGTGGAGCAATGGTTGGAAGAGCTGGAGGACGTCTCCACCTAATGAGCTTGCTACATAAGGAATGAGGTGCTCTCCTATCTTCCTGAGTTCGACTTGAGCTTCCTTGGTTTTCTAAATGCTCCAAACTTTTGGGAGAGGAAGGCGGCCCAAATGCAAGAGAGAGAAGTTGCTTAAGCAACTACTGAGGTTCGAGATGCCCCTTCTACTACTAAGGATAGACAAGACACTATTACATCCACCTTTGTGTCGGCAACTCAGTAAGAGGTCACCCTTAAGTGTGCCTCTCAGGGTAATCTGGGTCAAGGCGATTCTCCTGTTGACCTAAGTCAGCAACTTTCGACCCCTTCTATAGCCCAAGGCCAATCATCTCAATGGTTGTTGACGGACCAACCCTCTAAGCAAATTGAAGCATTAGATTTTTTAGAACTGCCAGAATTTGCTGATTCGAGGTAATAGTTATCCCCTCCCCCGCTTGTAATTTAGGTTAGGATGCTAACCTTAATTTTGTATATTCCTAACATAGTAATGGAATTTGAATTTCATCATAAACTTGGTTTATATACTTCAACTTTTGTTGAATTTTTTTTGCTTTCTTGCTCGGTTCATTGCAACATGGTCTAATACTTAGTGTCTAAAAGGTGTTATCCCTTACTTAAGCTATTCTAGGGAGGTCGAGTCAATGGTGTTTCGAGCTGTCCAGTTGATAAGAGTTCCTCAAGGTAAGGGATGTTTCCCTTTACTAAGGTTGCCTGAGGGGGATCAGGTCAGTGATGTTCCAACCTACCTGGTTAGTAGGAGTCCCTTAGGGTAAGGGGTATTTCCCTTCACTAAGGTTACCGAAGGGGGGTCACGTTAGTAGTATTCTGACTTGCTCAATTAATAGGAGTACCTCAAGGTAAAGGGTGTTTCTCCTTATTGAGGATACTTAGGGGGGGATCAATTTAGTGGCGTTCCAACCTGCCCAGTTAGTGGGAGTCTGTCAGGGTAAGGGGTGTTTCCTCTTACTAAGGTTACCCAAGGGGGATTAGGTTGATAGTATTATGACATACTCAGTTAGTAGGAGTCTCTCAAGATACGGGGTGTTTCCCCTTATTGAGTTACCCAAAGGAGATCAGGCAATAACATTCTAACCTGCTCAATTAGTAAGAGTCCCAGGTATTCAGGGTTTGATACATAAAATTTAAGATGATTGAGTAAGTTGCCTAATCAAGGCCAAATTTTATAACAAAGCTAAGAATATTAATAAAAGCGATCTTGTAAGTTTAGATTTAGAAAAATAAATAATTAAATAATTAAACATTGAATTATAAGCATATTATCCGTTATTTATCGAAAATACATAAAATGAGTTCTGATAACTAATAAATCAATAGAAATAAATTATATGCACACTAAAAATCATAAAATAACTTAAATAATATTTATGAGTATATATTTCTGCTATATATATATTTATTTGTAGATAAAAATACACGAAATAACTTAGAATGCTAAACTAAGTTAAAATAACACTAATAATTAAAGAAAATTCATAAAGAATTATCAAAAATCAAGAAAAATGCTAGAAAAATATGGAATTGTCTAGAAATGAGACGTAGTAGGCTGAAATTGAAGAAGAAAGAGTTAGCCAATAGAATTAGGACAAAATGAAAGTGAAAAGGACAGAGATAAGGGACACTTGTGCAAGTTAAATTGCAAAAGAAACCCTAAACCTCTTCTATAATTACCTAAACCCTTTCTAAAATTTAGTTTGGACTCTTAGTGAGTAAGAAAAAAAATTGAGGAAGACTAAAAAGAGAAGAGAGAATTAATTTTAAAAAAATAGGAATAATTATGTGCAATTAAGGCTTGTAAGATGAACTCACGTTTGACGACGACTTAAAGAGGAATGGCCACCACCACCTGATAGCACCCCTACTGCCTAGGGCTGCCAACATAGGTGAAGCCACCATTGGTGACTGGAAGTCAATCAAATAGTGAGTTTTATTCTCCTTTTCGATTTTGTTTAACTTGTTAAAAATATCAAATATATCTAGAAAATTACGAAATTTAGTATTTTGAGGTTTTTGAGTATGTAGATTTAGGAAAAATTTTTGATTTGATGAATTTAGATTTAGATATATACAGTGCTTAAGAAATCCCACAAATCCGAGCTTATTTCAATTTAGAAATAAATAACCTTAATAGTATAGTATTGAACTCAATTTTTTGTATAGGCTATTTAGAGGATATACAACAGTGCTATGAATAGATTTTCTAGAAATGAATTTTCAAAATTTTTAAATAATTTTTAGGCCTTAAAATGTCATATAAAATGGGTGATTTTGGCATAATTTAGTAATTAAATGGATAATTACCGATTTAGTATATAATTAGGTGTTTTAAGATATTAATATCTGATGTAGTATGATGTTTGTAGCATTTAGGATGTTAGATTTAATTATTAGGTGCATCATGTAGTATGTATGCATGTAATAGATAAAATAGTATATTTTAAGTTAATTTTGTAATTTAAGGTTAATTAGGAATAAATTCCAATTTATGATATAATTAGACATTTTAATATATTATTGGATGGTGAAGGATGATAAATGTAATATTAGAAGTGTTAGATAAGTGATATAAGTGTATAATATATAGCGATACATAATACATATATATAGGAATTAAATGAGTGGAAAATATTAGATAAAAATTTATGGTATTATAATAATAGAAATATGATATAATTTGATTTGGAATGAGAGTTACGAAATTATATGAAAAATGTAAGTTATTCTCACATCGAGAACAAGTTCGGTAATTAAATTAGAAATATAGTGTATCGTACTAACTAAAATACTGATTAGGAGCTAAAACGGAGATTTAAGATACCTAAGTATAGTTAGATGGATTTAACATTTTAGTGTGAAAGGAATTCCTAAAGTTTACACAGAAAAACAATAATCAAAAGTTAAAACAAAACTTGATTTAGAAACTAAATCAAGAATTAAGTTAAAACTAGTTTGGTTATAGGAGGTATAAAATTTGAATAATTGAATAAAATTATAATCTTAAACTAAAAACTAATGACTTAAAACTTATATGTATATATACACATATGAATAAGTGGTTATGTTAAAAACGTAGATTATTCTTGGATCAGAATCTAATTCAAAAATAGGATCCAAATTAGGATTAGTATAAGTATATTATATAATACGTCAAAAACCTAAACCAAAGATTATACTCATTAAATAAACCATAAGAAAAAGATTAAAAGGCAATTAAAAGACTTACAAACAAAGAGTAATAAAAAGAAAAAGGTAAACTACAACTTAATTCAAAAGTCGAAACTATAATTAGAGTAAGAAACAAATTTGAAACCCAGCTAAACAAGAGAAGTAATTCTAAGAAATTTAGACCTAAATCACTAAATATAAGAAAATCGTAAACTAAAGATAAGCATAATCTAAATTACATAATAAAACCTATTTATAGTACTTATGTGGAAATTAAAACAAGATTTGTATTATAGGGATTACTGGCAATAGCCCATGTGAGTCACACTTTGAGTGAGTAAGCGAAAAATCCAAATAAATTGGGATTGATGCGTTATTGTATTTTGGAATACTGTTTTATAGTACTTGAAGGCTTAAGATTGTATTAGGTTATGTTTGTTAGATAGTTAACCGTACACATGCCTATGTATATTTGTTTCTGAGTTGATGATATGATTCTGATTTACTGTTTTAGCTTGTATCTGCATGATTTATTTGAAATAATTAAACATCTTAAACTAGACCTAATTAAATATATGACTTGAAGGTCTAAAATGGACTTGCATAGCAACCCAATAAGGAAAAAGTTTAGGGTTCTTCAAGTATTAGATCTTGGGGATAGTATTAGATAGCATAATGAGTTTCTTCTTCATTCTTAGTCAAACTAAGTGATAGAAGAGAAGGTTACGGCAAAAGTAAAGTCAATGGTTCAAAGGTCAAAGGTAGGCTCGAGAGGAACGGTGTTTCCATTGCACAAGCTTGGGTTTAGTCGTGAGTTATTGAAATGTCCGCTTAATTCCTCAACTCGGATTAGAGCAGGTGTAATTTCTCTAATCTTACGATGGATCGAATAATGTTGTGCATTACCATTTGCTTATACATACATTGCATCTAACTAATTTAGTTGATAATCTTGTTTGTGTTTAATGTATAGTTTTAAGTCTCCATCCCAACTTATTGAGCCGTTGGTTACTCATATCCCTATAAATGTTATTATAGGAGCTAGCTAAGAAGCGGCTTATAATTACCTTAAAGCTAACAACTATTAGATCTTGGGGAAGTGAGGATATAAAACTAGGGATCAAATACCCTCTCGAGTTTAGATTTTATCTTTAAAGTTTCTAGTAATAATTTATGTATTACTTAAGTAGATTATGATTTGGCTACTAGATCTTGTAAACATGCTTAGATTATTTTAGTGTAAATATGTATTTTTCATAATTATATAGGTAAATAACATGTTTAATTTATGAATTATTTACTTCAAAGCGGGTTAGTCATGGACATTTTATGTAAATCAAGTCTAAGATAGTAGTTATAAAGTCAGCTTTTATCTTAGAATAGTTTGCATGACGAGATTGTTACGACTTTACCGCTTCGGGATATGACATCTCTCAGGTTAAGGGGTGTTTCCCCTTACTGAAGTTACCAAAGGGGGTTAAGTGGATGGCATTCTGACTTGCCTAGTAAGTAGATCCATTTAGCCTCTAGGGTTAGGACTTAGTATAAGAGTAAGAGAGAGAAGTAAACGTAGATAACTCATGTAAAATGGAACTTTCATTCATAATTTTGAAATGATTTACATGATGGTACATTAATCAAAGTAAAGTCGAAGGTTATTGGCATTCCATGTGCTCAGGATAAGCTTGTCATCCAATCTTTCCAATCTATATACTCCATTGCCCAAGTTTTCTTTTACTCTAATCGGGTCTTCTCAATTGGGGGTCAACTTACCTTATCTTTCTTGTGAACCTATAGCCTTTAGATTTCGATAAATCAAGTCATCGACCTTAAACTCTTTGTGTCTGACCTTCTGATTGTAGTATTTGGCTGCTCGGCGCTAGTAATCAGTTACTCAAGTAGTAACAAGGTCTCTAATTTCTTCAATAGTATTAATGTTACCTTACAATAGGGACTCATTGAAGATGGTGTTAAAGCTTTGAGTCAAGATGTTGGGAAGCTCAAGCTCAATGGAGAGGACTACCTTTGATCTAAACGCTAGGCCAAAGGGGGTTTTGGCTTGTAAAGGTGTGGTAGGTAGTCTTGTACCCCTACAAAATGTTGGGCAACTTATCTGTCTAAGCACCCTGAGCCCGGCCTACTCTCTTCTTCAAGCTTTCAAGGATGTCCCGATTGGTTGTTTTAACTTAACTGCTTGATTGAAGGTGGGCAATCGATGTAAAGTACAACATGATGTGGTATTTGGCGTAAAATTCTTTGAACTTAGGGTTATCAAACTACCATCCATTATCCATAATGAAGGTATATGGGACCCCAAATCAGGAGAGGATGTCGTTTCGAACAAAGAATTCAACACTCATCTTAGTAATCTTTGCTATGGCTTCGGCCTTGACTCACTCAATGAAGTAGCCGACGGTAATAATGATGAATTGCCAACCTCCCGAGGCCTTGGAGAAGGCGCCAAGGATATTAATGCCCCACTGGGTGAACGGCTATGAACTGGTTAGGGGTTGAAGGCTATTATTAAGGGCATAATTGATGGGATAGTACTTCTAGCATTGAGGGTACTTCCAGGCTATGGCCTTAGCATCTTAAATCATAGTAGGCCAATAATATCCAAGCCTTAGAGCTCGAATGTAAAAGGCTTGGGATTGAATGTGGTTGCTATATACTCCAACATGTAGCTCTTCCATGATATGTAGGCCTTCATCTTCTTAGAGACATTTGTATAAGGGAAGGCTAACCCCCCTATAGTACAGAACGCCATGGACCAACATATAGTTGGTGGTGTGGTATCTTAGCTTCCTTGCCTCTCTTATATCTTCTAGGAGAGTGTCTTGCTCCAAATAATTATGGATGGGATCCATCCAGCTCAACTTTGATGTTGATGCTGTAAATTCTAAGATTTCCACTGAGCTCGAAGTTATACTCTTCTTTGGCAAGTACTTAATGAAGATCTTCCTATCCTTTACCTCAAGCTTCTATATCCCAATAAAGGTGAGCTTGGATAGCAAATCTGCTATTGAATTGTTGAGTCAGGGGAGCTTCGTGATGATCCACGAAAGAATTCAACTAGAAGGCTTTTCACCTTCTCCAAGTACCTTACCATGGTGTTATCCTTGGCTTCATATTCACCTTAAACTTACTAGATAACTAACAGAGTGTCTGAGAAGACTTGTAAGTACTTGGTACCGATCTCTTTGGCCAATTTGAGACAGGCTATTAAGGCCTCATATTCGGATTCGTTGTTATTGGTGTCGAACCCAAACTTGAGGGCGTAACAGACTATGATCTTATGCAATCTGATCAAAGTAAGACCTATACCTTTACCTCCCGAAGTAGATGATCCATTAACGTGGAGAGTCTATATGAGCTTCTCATCCCCCAGTGGTGTTTTCTCCTCTCCTGTATGCTTAACCACAAAGTTGGCTAACACTTATACCTTGTAGGCCTTTCATAGTTGGTACTAGATTCCAAATGCACTCAACTCTATCACTTACTTCACCCTCCATCTAGATACATCTAGCTTTTGCAACATAGTGCACAGTGGTTAGTCTATAAGCATAATGATCTGTGTACTTGGAAGTAGAGCCTTAATCAATGTACTAAGATAACGACAATTAGGGTGAACTTTTTTTGCTCGAGTATACTTAACCTTAAGCCCTTTAAATATATAGTTAATATAGTATATGAGCTTGTACTCTTTTCCTTCTACTCTGACTAATATAGATAAGAGTGCCTAGTCTCTTATGGCCAAGTACAAATACAGGTCCTCCCTTGGACCAAGCATGGAGAGGACAGGAGGGTGTGCGAGAAAGTCTTGCAGCTGCTTGAAGGCTACCATACACTCAGGAGTTCATTCAAAAACCTTAAGATTCTTCAAGATTTTGAAGAACTCAGCACATCTATCTACGATCTTGGAGACAAACCTACTCAATGCGACTACCATGCTAGTGAGCTTTTATACATATCAAACCAAGGTAAGGGGCTTCGTATCCCTGATGGCATGTATTTTTTTAGGGTTAGCCTTAATACCCTTCTAGGTGACTACGAAACTGAGGAATTTGCCTAAGCCAACCCTAAACATGCACTTCTAAGGGTTCAACTTCATGTCATGTCTTCTTATCTGGTCAAAGGCTTCTTAAAGGTCCTTGACATGATAGCCAGGCTGCTTACTCTTAACAATCATGTTGTTGATGTATACCTCCATGTTACATTCGATTTAGGGCTTACATAACTTTGTTACCATCCTATGATAAGTTGCCTGAACATTTTTTAAGTCGAAGAACATGATAATGTAGTAGTCTGTATTGAAATTAGTGACAAAAGAGGTATGGACTTCATCCTTCGAGTCTATCTTTATCTGGTTAAAACTTAAGAAAGCATCCATAAAGCTTAACACGGTATATCTTGAAGTGGAGTCAACCAACTTGTTGATCCTTAGAAGAGAGAAGCAGTCTTTCGAGTAGGCTTTATTGAGGTCAGTATAATCAATACACATACATCATTTCCCGGACTTCTTCTTAACTAGTACTACATTTGCTACCAAGGTCAGGAACTTCTTTGATGGATTACCAACTTCCAGCTTACTTACTCGCGCACTCCTAAAAGGCCTCTAATCCCTCACCAGAAAAATTCTCTTTCGCCAACCTACCGAGAACGAGAAATAGTACACAACAGAATGGTGGCTAAACTCCTTGAGAGCTCCAGGTAGGTATACCTTACTCTACTTTAACTCTTGTGCTAACGACGATTACTCTCTTGCTAAGAACTCTTTGCTGAATGATGAAGGCACGAGCTCTGTATACCAAGTCTTGCTTAGACCTTCAGTTGTCGAGAGCTTCTTACTAAATGCTAAGATATAGACTCTTGCTGGCCAAGTACTTCTCTTTTGGCCTACTATTAATACTTACGGCATTCCTTACCCGTCTCGATAGCCTATTGCCGCCACATCATGATCCAGCTCAACTACGGTGCCTTAAGATTCCTTAGTATAAGACCATTGACGAGCTACCGCCTATCCTTTTCACCTGGCTCTATACTATTTTCCCTTTTTATCATTTGTCCTATTTATCCTTTTTCATATATACTAGGAATCCCCTTTTTTTGTGTGCCTTTTTGTAATTTTCCTTAATTGTGATGTTACCTTAGGGACTTACTATAAATAGTCCCTTCTCTTTATAGCCAAAACATCCTACATTCATTAGAATATTAAATATTCTTGGCCCTTATGAGATATCCCTCTCCAAGTCTCTTTTATATACTCTTATCTAGTCTTGCTAAATAGCTAAAGATTAGTGGCAAGTGGGCCTTGGCATTAGCTTGTGCATTACATCAAATGAAAAGCCAAGTCATGTTGTATTTGTAGGTGAGTCATATCCTTTAAGCAGCTTCATGTCAACTACATATTCAGTTCGCTAACCTCCCCATTCTATTTTCTTTGATACTTCAAATGATTCATTTGGTTCTCATCTCCTACGGTAAACCCTAGTGATAATTGAGCTCTTAGGCACATCATATAATTCTTGGTATCAGAGCTTGAGGTTGAGACTGAGAGCTGTGTTGCGATAGTTCCTATTAGTCTGCTATTTGTTATACTCTGTTTTCATTTGGAAGAACAAAGTAAGTCTGCAGTTCTTTGTTTGATTGGTAATTTCTGTATGTGTGGGAATTTCTTGTGTGAAGAGTGTTTTTCTAAAGTTTTGTTGTAAGAATGTCAAATCCTAGCATCCAATAAGATATTAACGATGCTGAGAGTGATGCTCATGGTTGTGGTTATGTTACCCAACAAACAACATGTCTTACTAATGAGCAGATACATGACCTTGTTGCTATTGTGGCTAATTTAGCTGTCTTAATGCAAAGAATCTTAGAGATTGGGCTGCGGGAGAGAGTTTTCATTGAATAAGGTTGAGAAATGAGAGATAGGCCGAGATGACAAATGAATGAACAGCAAGCCCTAGAACCCATTCCTTTGAACCAAGCACTACCCCGTCGTAACAATAGATTTGTAAGAAGGAAACTTCAGCTAGATGAGGCCGAGGGGTTGATATCTTAAAATGCAGATTCTAAGCTTTAATGGATCTAGTAGTGCTGATGACTACTTGGATTAAGAGAAAAAGATTGAAAAGATATTTGACTTCTATGACTATGAGGATGCTATTCGTATTAGAGTAACTGCATTAAAGTTTTCTAGATATGCAGCAATGTGGTGGAAAAAGTTGCAAAATGCGCGTTAGAGAGTATGCCAAGAGATTTGAACCTAGAATGAAATGAAGAGAGTTTTGAGAAATTAGTTTGTTCTAGAATACTATGAACAAGATACCTTCCAATGCCTCCAAGATTTAAAGCAAGGCGATAAGTTAATAGATGAGTATGTACAAGAATTCCTGTTGCTAATGATTCGATGTAACATCAATGAACCCGAAACGCGAGCCATAGCTAGATTCATTTTGGGGCTCAAGACTGAGGTTATTCATATTATGGAGCTATAGAGACTTAGGAGTCTAGATGAAGCCATCTGAGTAGCATAGAGGGTTGACAGGTAGAGGCCAAGCCAGATTAGCTAACCTGGATTACTGAACCAAAGTAACATGTCAAGCCAATTAGATTATGGCTGAGCACCGAACAGTTCTAAGGTGGACCATCAAAGATAAGTGCCAAGCCAATTTGAAGAGGGTTGAGGTAAGGGCAAGGCCAAGGAAACTGAGGTTCAAAGAGACCAAGGTTAGAGCTCAAGAAGGAAGACTAAAGAAATCAAGTACTTTAAATGTCTTAGTTATGGATAGGTGGCTAGTCAATGTTCGAACCGACATGTCATGACGATCAAGGGAGATAAGCCTTAATTCGAAGTAGAGAGTACTAGTAAAGGAGAGGAGGAAGTGGAAGTTGAACCAACGCTAGAGGAGTTTTAGAAGGACCCTGATGCCCTTACACCTCCTAAAGTAGAAGTTGAGTACTATTTTGTTGTGCATTGATCTCTTAGCACTTTTGTAGCCAATGAGAATGCGCAAAGGGAGAATCTCTTCCATACAAACTACTGAATGAAGGGCAATCTATGCGCCTTGATCATTGATGGAGGAAGTTGTACCAATGTTATAGTGCATAGAGTAGGAAAGGCCATGAAGTTGCTAACCCTTTCGCACCCTAAGCCGTATAAGATTTACTGGTTGAATGAGAAGAGAGGTTTACCCATTGCTGAGCAGGTTAGAGTATTGATTACCATTGGCGAAAGGTATAAGGATGAGGTGTTATGTGATGTCCTTCCTAAGTACGCTTCGCACATCTTACTCAGCTGATCCTCGCTCTTTGACTTAAGGGTATTACATGATAGGTATAAGAACACCTACATGTTCCAAAAGGATAGGAAGAAGTTTATACTAATCCCTATGAGCCCTAAGGAAGTGCTGGAGGCATAAGATAAGGTTGCCAGATCACTACAGTAGAAGTCCTTAGTGATTTCCCGAGCTCAATTTTCCTAAGAAATCAAGGCTGAGGAATGTGTGCTCCTTTTAGTCAGGACACTTTTGGAGTTGAGAGTGTCATGCCCCAAAGCAGTAGAGTCATAACAGTCCCGCTATGTAAATCATTCTAAGATAGAAGCTGACCATACAACTGCCATCTTAAACTTGATTTACATAAGGCATCTACGACTAACTCACTTTGAAGTGAATAGTTCATAAATTAAATAAATTGTTTACTTGTGAATTTAAGAAAAATAAATATTCACATTAAATTAATCTGAGTGTATTTACAAGATTTAGTAATCTATTCACAATTTAATTAAGTAATTTGTAATCTAATGTTAAAAGCTTTAAAATAAATCTAACTAGAGAATGAATTTGGTGTTCTGTTTACATCTTCACTCCCTAGGATCTCGCAGTTGCTAGCGTTAAGGTGATTATAGGTCACTTCATTGCTAGCATCTACAACAACGGTTATAGGGATATAAGCAACCATAGCTCAATAAGTTAGGATGGAGACTTAAAACTATACTACAAACACAAACACAAACAAGGTTATCAACCAAATTATTAGGTACAATGCATGTTCAAGCAAATGCCATTGCACAATGTTGTTTGGCTCATCGTGAGATTAGAGAAATTGCGCTCGCTATAATCCAGGTTGAGGAGTTACCATTAATGCAACAACTCAAAACCAAACCCAAGCTTGTGCAATGGAGACATCGCTCCTCCTGTGACTACCTTTGAACCATTGACTTCACCCTTATCGCAACCTCCTCACCTGTCACTTAGTTCGATTAAGGATGAAGAAGGGACTCATTATGCTATCCAGCGCTATCCCTTTCGAAGGGGTCAGTATTTAGCCAGATAATCCTAGGTTTCCCCTAATGTGTTGCTATACAAGTCCGATTTATGGTTACAAGTCATATATTTGTTAAGTCTAGTTTAGAGTAATCAATCATTTCATATAATACAAGCCAGAACAATCAAGCACTACTCATAATCAATCACATGTACACAGCCAACTATCTAACAAGTACAACCGAGTATAATCTCAAGCCTCTAAAATATAGCAACGTATAAATCCTAACTTATCTCGACTCCTCGCTTGCTTACTCAAGGTAGGACTCGTTCAGTTCATCACCAATGATCCTTATAATACCAACGTTGTCTCAATTTTCATATAATTGTTATAGGTTTGTTTTACCTTATAACACTTATGGTTATCTTTGGTTTAGGGTTTAATATATCTAATTATCTAGGTTCTCAAATCTTTTACAATTATTCTCGGTTTGGGGCTTGGTTCTAGTTCAGTTTTTATATCAATTTCTAAATTAAGTTTTAGTTCAATTTTTAAATATAGTTTTATATACAAATCCTAGAAACTCATTTCAACCCATAATGTGAAATTAATCACATTATTTTTTGGTATACTAAATACCATAATTACCCTTAGTTAGTATTTTATTCCATTCAGTATACTTAAATCCTTATTAATGTACCGAATTTACTCTTATTGTAATAAATTTTTATATTTTTCATATAATTATCTAAATTTAAGTTTTCTATCAGATTTATTATACATTCCTATTATTTATATAATATCAATTTTAATTTTAATATATTTTATTTAATTAATTTCCAATAATTGCATATTATGTATTATTACTTATTATGTACATAATATACATCTAATATTTCTATTACTCTAATTACTATCTCCTTACATCAATTAACATTTGAAAATGTCTAAATTCATCCCAAATCAAATTTTATACCTAATTAACCTAATTTACAAAATTAACTTAAAATTTACTATTTTTCCCTATTACTTATTTATTACATAATTATCCTAATAATTACATCTAACACTTCAAATGCTACAAATAGCATACTCCATCAGATTTCAATATCCTAAAACATATAATTGTGCATCAAATTAGTGATTACCCATTTAATTACTTAATTAACCTTAAATTACCCATTTTGTGCATCATTTTAAGGCCTAAAAATTATCTAAAAATTTTGAAAATTAATTTTTGAAAAATGACTTCATAGCACTGTTCTATAACCCCTAAGTAGTCTACACCAAAATTTTGGGCTCAAAACTACACTCTTAAAGTCATTTATTTTTAAATCGAAACATGTTCGGTTTTGCATGACTTCTTAAGGACCATATATCATAGGATATATTTTCGTCAAAATAATATTTTTCCTAAGAACTAAATACAAAAATATTTCAAAATAATAAGTTTCATAATCTTTCAATTAATTTTGATAATTTTAATAATTTAAGAAAAATCGAGTAGAAATTGGAACTCACCAAAATAGGTGGCTTCGGCTACCGTCAATAGCCATGGGTGTATTGGCCCATCTAGGCACTGCTACCACCGTGTGGTGGTAGTAGCCATCTACTCCTCATTGCTCATCGGGTCTGGGTTCTTTTTAGAAGCCTCAACTGCGCAATTTTTTTGTCATTTTTTTTAAAACCTTAATTTCCTCTCAATTTTCTACAATTCCAAATATTCAAATGAGCTTCTAAAAAATTTGGGATATTTATAGAGGTCTTGGAGAATTATTGTGCATTAATTTGATTAGACAATTGTCTTATCTTCTTCCAATTTGCTTTTTTTTGTTATTTTAATTTAATTGGCTGAATTTTTTTCTTCCTTTCCCCAACTGCTACGACCCAAATCTAGATCATTCCTTATTTTTTCTGATTTTTCTTTATTTTTCCTTAATTAATTATGAATTTTCTTTAATTATTTAGCATTATTTTAAGTAATTACGCATATTTTTACCTACATGTAAATTTATATATAGTACAAATAAATATTCTTAAATATTATTTAGGTTATTCTATGATTTTTAGTATACATATAATTTATTTTTAACGATTCGTTAGTTGTCGAAATACATTTTATGCATTTCCGATAAATAATGAGTAATATACTTAAAATTTAGAAATTTTATATTCTTTTATTTTATTATTTATTTTCCTAAATTCAAATTTACATAATCATTTTTACTAATATTTCTAGCTTTACTTTATAATTTAGGCTCGATTGAATCCTTTAGCCGATCAGAACCCCGAAAGCTGGTTGTGGGGCTTACAGAGCGAAGTTGAGAGCTTACTTGCTGTCACGCTTCGAACAGGAAGATTCATAATAGTCCCGCCGTGTAAACTAATCTAAGATAAATGCTGACCTCATAGCTATTATTGTAGATACAATTTATACAAGGCGTACAACTCAACCAACTTGAAATATCTGTTCTAATACCTGTTAATAACTAAACATGTGGTAGAGTTTTTACAAAATATATATTCTATACAACCCGTTGTCTAGTACCACAATAGTATTTATACAAATGTTTTATATTCAAAGGTAAAGTTTACAATTAGAGTTTATTAAAAACCACATGTTTTGCAGTCTATATACAATAAGTTAGGAAATTAGTGGGCTCTCAGGAAATTCTCAATTAGTTTCCTTAAAAACTAAAAAACAAGGTCAAAAGCCTAGGTTCAGTTGATTCCTTAATCCTCACTTTCCTAAGCAGCAGCATATTAACTTGAGAACGGTGGTATCTGAATATCCTAACCTTACTTAACATCTACAAAAAAATCTATAGAGATGTGAGCACAACTAGCTCAATAAGTGGGATGGAGTCAGAAGAGTATTGTACAAACACAAATAAGGTTAATAATTATGATAAAATACAATGCAATCAATCAAATGAAACATCGCATAATGTTATCTAGTCTACTGTGAGATTAGAGAAATTACATCCGCTCTAACTCGAATTGAAGAGTTTCATTACGACTCAAGTTAGACCAAACCTAGGCTTGTGCAATGGAAAATACTCTCCTCTTATGACCGCTTTTGAACCACGGCCCCCAACCTTACCGCGACCTCCTTGCCTATCACTTAATTTGACTAAAGATGAAGAAAGGATCATTTTAGCTATTCTCATCGAAGGAAGTCGGTATTTAGCCTGATACTCTTAATCGTTTCTCTTAATAGGTGTTTTGTATGTCTAGTTTCATTTTAGTCAAATAAACATTAGTTTTAATTAGGGGTAGCCAATAAGTTCACACAATACAGAATCTATGCAAACACGTAGAACAGCACACCAAGGAGTTGAACTCCTGTCATAATTGAGTATCATCCACATACACAGCATACATACAATCAACTAACTACAAACACGGCCAAAAGTACTCTTGGGTCTTTGGATACTTTAAACAATATCCAAACAAGCGGTAAAGCCACAATCCTAACTTACTTATTTAAAAGTTCACTATTGCTGACTCGAATAGTCAACCGTCTTTGTATTGGAAGATCTTATTTACACAAAAGACCCAAATTTAGTTTTCGTAATAATTACGAAAACATTAGGGTTTAATCTAAAATGGTTATATATATTATTATTATTATTATTATTTCCATAATATATAGTCGTATTATCACTATATATTGAATTAAGTTATTAATTGTTAATACTATACATTATTTATACTATTACGTATTATATATCATTTCGATCATATCGAAACAAACTTTTAATTTATTAATTCATGTTTTATATAAATATAGATCTAACGACACGTTTTACGAGTCCTATTTCTAGGAACGACTTTTAATGAGTAGTTCGAGTTTTTAATATAGTTATACGTAATTATATAAATATGATTGTATTATACGTAATTTACGTTATTAAATTGTATTTTACTTAGTTTGTCTATATATCATTACAATATAAGTATTATCTAACTCTAATATACCTAAAGTGTATTCTGATAAGAAAATATTAATAAATGTTACGTCCCGAAGTCACGAAGTCACAACAGTCCCGCCGTGTAAACTATTCTATGATAGAAACTGACCTCACAGTTCCTACCATAGAGATAACCTATTCAAGGCGTCAACGACCACTCGCTTTGAAGTAAACAGTTCGATTAATAATTATACTACAATCATGATAAATATCACAAATTTCTATTAAACATAGATAATTATAAATAAGTCCACAGAGCTTCCCAGGAAAATTTACATAATCACTACAGTCTACTAATTTATAGAATAACTATCATTCTTTAACCTTTAACTATAAGGTCATAAGGTCAGTCCAGTTACACATTTTACTAAACATTTTAGTGTTTCAATTTTTCTCAGATTATAAACTGGCCAAATGACTTCTGAGAATTTTTTCCTTATTTATAGACAAATGTAGTAATTAATGTGCATTAATTTGATGGGATTTTGCCTCATTTCCTTGATTTTTGGCTTTTTGTTTGTCAAATTCTTATTGGTTATTTTTTTCTTTTCTGTCCACGACCTGATCTTGTTGCAGTTATCCTCTTCTAATTTTTTTCTGATTTTTCTATAATTATTTTGTATTATTCTTTAATTATTTACTTAGTTTTCGACCAATTTTAGTAATTACGCGTATTTTTATCTACACGTAAATACATGTAGGGTACACGTGAACATTCCTAAATATTATTTTGGTTATTCTAAAATTTTTAGTATACATATAATCTATCTCTAATAATTTATTAGTTATTATATTACAATTTTCGCCTTTTCGGTAATTAGCAATTATTATGCTTAAAATTTGAAAATTTTATAGTCTCCTATTTTACTACTTATTTTTTTAAATTTAAGTTTACAGGGTTATTTTTACTGGTATTTTGCTAAATAGTTTATAATTTAGGTTTGATCGGATCCTTTAGCCGATATCCGATCGCCCTAAACCTTGGGTTTTAAGCTCAAACTTATGGTTACTTGGCTTGGCTTTAGGGCTTACAATTCCACCCCCCTTCAAAAAAGTTTTGTCCTCAAAACTTCTGTACATCTAATTTACACTTAATTGACTAAATACAATAACTTGTATACTTTTACTAACCTGGAAATCAGAAAAGCCATGGATACTGCTCCATCATCGCAGCTTTTGGTTCCCAAGTCATCTCCAAGTCTGGACCTTCATTCCATTGAATCTTCACGTACTCCATATCTCTGTTTCTTAACTTCTGAACCCGACTATCCAATATCTTTATGGGTTGTCTCACCAGTTGAAAATTCCTCGTTAACTCCATTGGCTTTATTTCCACTATTGCATTCGGGTTCTTAATGAATTTTCTCAACATGGATACATGGAATACATTATGATAGCCTGATAGACTTGGAGGTAAAGCCACTCGGTACGATACATTGCCAACTTTCTCCAACACTTCAAATGGACCAATGTATCGTGAGCTCAGTTTTCCCCTTGAACCAAACCGTCGGAGTCCTTTGAATGGGCTTATTTTAATGTAAACATGATCACCCATTTCAAATTCTAATGGTCTTCTCTTCAAATCAGCCCAACTTTTATAACGGTCTTGAGCTTCCTTCATCCGTTGTCGCACAATCTTAATCTTCTCACTCGTTTGATTGATCATGTCTGGTCCAATCATGGCATACTCTTCATGATCCCAATACAGTGGCGATCTGCATTTCCTCCCATATAGTGCTTCATACGGCGCCATCTGTATCGTTGCATGATAACTATTATTGTAGGCAAATTCTATCAACGGTAAATATTTATCCCAATCACCTCCAAAATCCAACACACAAGCTCGTAGCATATCTTCTAAAGTTTGAATCGTTCGCTCAAACTGCCCGTCTGTTTGTGGGTGATAGGCTGTACCAAACTGCAACTTTGTACCCAGAGCTCTATGTAAGCTTTCCCAGAATTTGGATATAAACCGACTATCTCGGTCAGAAACAATACTCTCAGGAACACCATGTAGCCTTATTATTTCTCGGACATATAGTCTAGCCATCTTTTCCATTGAATCACCCGTCCGATAAGGTAAGAAGTGTGCACTCTTCGTTAATCTATCCACGACTACCCAAATGGAATTGTATCAAACTTGAGTCCTTAGTAAGGCTACTACAAAATCCATGGTAATATGATCCCATTTCCATCGCGGTATTTCTAAAGGTTGCAATAATCCACCCGGTCTTTGGTGTTCTGCTTTGACTTGTTGGCATGTAAGGCATTCTGATACATACTGTGCCACTTCTCTCTTCATCCCATTCCACCAATACATGAGTTTTAGATCTTGGTACATTTTATTTCCTCCCGGGTGCACAGTATAACCTGTAATGTGTGCTTCATCCAAAATTTGCTTCTTTAAGTCTGGATCTTGTGGTACACATATTCTTCCTCTAAACTTTATTAGACCTTTATCATCCACCTTAAAGTCAAGGTCCTATCCGCTACTGAATTTCTCTTTTATCTCCATCAGACCCTTATCTTCCTCTTGCTTTTGTTTTATTCTCTCTAATAGAGTAGGTTGCAATTCCCAGTTCATTAACTGGCTATTAGGTTCACACCAATCAAACCCAATTTGCATCTTCTCAAATTCATGCACTAATTCACGTTGAGATGTTAACAGTAAGGCAACCTGTTCATAATTCTTTCGACTTAATGCATCTGCCACCAAATTGGCCTTTCCAGGGTGGTAATTTATATTCAGATCATAATCTTTAATCAACTCTAACCACCTTCTTTGCCTTAAATTCAACTCCTTCTGAGTAAAGAAGTACTTCAAACTCTTATGATCAGTGTACATCTCACACCGTTGCCCATAAAGATAATGTCTCCAAATTTTCAAGACAAATACCACAGCTGCTAACTCTAAATCATGAGTCGGGTAATTCCTCTCATGTGGCCTCAATTGTCTTGATGCATATGCAACAACTTTTCTATCCTGCATCAATACACAACCTAATCCATTCCGTTTTGCATCACTATACACATTATAAGGCTTATCCGGATCAGGCAATGTTAATACTGGTGCTGTAACCAGTCTTTTCTTTAACTCTTGAAAACTCATTTCACAATCTTCACTCCATTCAAATTTTACATCCTTCTGGGTCAATCGAGTCAATGGTTTGGCAATTTTGGAAAAATCCTTTATGAACCGTCGATAGTATCCAGCCATACCTAGAAAACTCCTTATCTCAGTCACTGTGGTTGGTTGCTTCCAATCCATCACTGCTTTCACTTTATCGGGATCTACAAAGATTCCTTCACCAGATATAATATGTCCTAGAAAAGCAATCCTATCCAACCAAAAATCACATTTACTTAACTTGGCATACAATTGATTCTCTCTCAACTTCTGCAATGCCAATCGTAAATGCTCTGCATGCTCCTTCTTGGTTTTTCAGTAAATCAAAATATCATCAATAAACACTATAACAAACTATCCAAATATGGTTGATATATACGATTCATCAAGTCCATGAATATAGCCGGAGCATTCGTTAAGCCAAATGGCATCACTAAAAATTCATAATGACCATATCGAGTTCTAAATGCAGTCTTGTGCACATCTTCCAGCTTAACTCGTAACTGATGATATCCTGATTTCAAATCTATTCTAGAAAACACAGTTGCACCTTGGAGTTGGTCAAACAAATCATCAATGCGAGGTAACGAATACCTATTCTTAATGGTAACCTGATTTAACTCCCGATAGTCTATACACAATCTCATAGTACCATCCTTCTTTTTCACAAACAATACCGGTGCTCCCCATGGTGAAACACTCGGTCGAATAAACTTCTTATCCAATAGGTCTTGAAGTTGTTTCTTTAGTTCCTGAAGTTCTATGGGTGACATTCGATATGGGGCTTTCGAAATAGGTTCAGTTCCAGGAACTAATTCTACATTGAAATCCAACTCTCGAGGTGGGGCTAAACTTGGTAAATCCTCCGGAAATACATCTGGAAACTCATTCACTACTCGTATGTCTGCTACCTTGGGTATTTCCTTCTCTGCGTCCACAGCAAACACCCAACAAAATTTTTAATCATCCTCCTTTACTTTTGTCTCAATTTGTTCGTCACATATCTCCATCACTGATAAATTCAACCTACTTCCACAAGCTTTTCCTTGAAATATAGTTTCTCCATCATTAAGATTGATAATTTTATTCTTACACTCCATAATGGCTTTATTCTTAGACAACCAATCTATTCCCACTATTACATCGTAACCCTGTAAAGGTAATATTACAAGACTTATAGGATACTCCTTCTCTTGGATTTTTATTCTACCATCTGCTACTACCTCTCGAGTTGTTACTTTCTCCCCAGTTGGAGTTCTAACTTTATAAGTTACATTAACAGTAACCATACTAATTTCTTGTTAATGTACAAATTTCTGGCTTGCAAAGGAATGTGATGCACCAGTATCAAACAGCACAAAAGCAGGTTGTCCATTTATTAGCACATGTCCTGAAATGTACTAATACTATGGTTACTAACTACACTAGCATTCATAAATCCTAAAATGCAAATATTTCAATTCAATTCACACTTAGAATTATCATTACAATAGATAGTCTGAGTACGTACCAGTTACAAGTCCTTCATCATTTTCATCTTCAACTCCCATGATCTCCTCGACATCATCATGGTAGTACTCCTCCATAAAATCCGAGAAATCCTCATTCTCCTCAATTTCCATATCCTCCAAAGCAAAGATACGAGCAGGTGCAATGGTGTTATCAAAACCTTCTGTTCGCTTAGCTCCTTGTACAAACTGTGGACAGTATCTGGAGAAATGGCCCTTTCTACCACACTTATTACACTTTACTAATTTCATCTTAGGGCATGCTTTCAGTACATGGTTCGGATCTCCACATATAAAACATTTTCCCTTAAGCTGAGCACAATTTCTTGGAAAATGATTCGTACCACACTTTCAGCATTTGACATTTCCATCCTTGTCATAAAAACTCACACTCGGTATTGACTGCGCTGGGTTACTAGCCAGAGTTATTAGTCTCCTTCTCTTCAGTCCATAATTGCTACTAGAGGCACCAGGATATGATCTCTTAAATGATGGTCCTGGTCAATATCCTCTATTGATCTTTTGACTCCACATTGCTTGCATTCTCACACGATTATCTTCTAATTGTCTTGCCTTATCTACCACTTCATTATAAGTGGTAAAACCGTAATCTAACAGCTTGCAACACATTGTGGGGTCAAATCCAGTAAGGAATAAATCTTTTTTCAACTCAACATTATCCCGGTATGAACCAGGTACATATTGTAACAATCTATTGAACTCAGTCTCATACTGGGTTACACTCATGCCTCCCTTCTTCAGTTCAAACAGATCTCGCACCATTCTGTTTTGAACACTATAAGGAAAATACTCCTTGCTGAATTCCTCCTTAAATTGTTGCCAATCAATATTATTTCCAAGTTGCCTTGCTCTCGAGTCCCACCATACTCTTGCAGCTAACTTTAACATGAATGTACCATAGGATAACTTTTGAGATTCCGGGACTCTGAAAGCCTCAAAACTTCGTTCAATTTGGGCTAGCCAATCATCAGCTAGATCTGGCCTACCCATCTCCTCTTTGAAATAACAGTTGGCTTTTATAAATTCAGGAAGTTTATTTACCTCTTGAGGTCGCTCCATTCGGTGTTCAACTTCTTGAGGTCTCCTGTTTCCCACCTTACCACCAGTCAGAAATGTTGAATCAACATTCCTTGCTGCCTCATCATTGTATGCATACTGGCAAGTATTTATCCAATAGGCATATTCTCCTATGAAGGAGGTGGAGGTAAATCTTGTCTATTCTGTTCCCTTGGTGGCGATGGTGCTCGTGGTGGAGGGTTTTGATTTCCTTCAGTTTCCCCTAGACTACTTCCATTTCCAGCTTCAGCCATGATCGCTTAATAATTTAACTTATAACCCTGCATTCATACCTATCTATAAGTTATCCCTACTTTTGTTTAAAGAATGTTAATAAATGCTGGCAATGAGTACTCATATAAAATAGTAAGGACAATATCATTGAAGTCAACATACTTAGTAGTCTAACTTCCATTATATATTTCATTCAACCTTACATCATCACTATTACAACTTTAAAACAAAAGATACAACTCGATAATCTTTCAAATACATACATCAAATTTACAACTCGATTACATCATTACTTACATCCTCTAATACAGACTTAATCTTTACAATTGTACAAGACAAAAGGTTACATCAAACTTAATTACAACATACATCTAACTTGATCTAGAAGCTAAAAAGTACATCAAAAGTAAAAAAGATACATCAAAAGTCAAAATACATCAAAAGATCCTAAAATACATCAGTTTCCATCAAAATCGCTACTGGATCATAACTAAAATCTAGTCATCTAACTAAGCTAATCCTCCTCTAAGTCTGTGGTAGCTACTCCATCAAATGAGTCGTGACCCATATAGCCTCCTACAGAATGATCCTCAGGCTCGCTGTCTGATGCGGAGTCTATAAACACGATCTCTAGAGTCTCAGGAATTACAATCACCTCCTGCACATCATCATCATCCGACTCAACTGTAGCACCAGCTCCATCTCCAGCTATCACGGTGTCTGCGATCACTTGCATGACTACCGTATGTATATCTATGTCGGGCTCACTCTCATTCTCTTGCTCTTCCTCAGGGTCTTCTTCTGGTTCCTCTTCTTCTGGGTCCTCTTCAGGGTCCTCCTCTGGATCTTCCTCTGGATCCTCCTCGGGGTCTTCCTCAACATAGACTCCATCCACGTGGGGTTCAACTGGTGGTGCGTTTTCTGTTATTTCCAACTCAGGTTCAGGGTTAGGGTTCAATGGTATCTCTATACCATCCCCAGCAAGCTTTGGAAACTGTGGAAACCAATCAATGATCCCTGGTGGGTACTGTCTAGGAATGTATGGAATGTCAGCAGAGATGTATGCAATACTAGCAGGGTATGGTCTCCCATCCTCTAACCTAGCAGGAAAATACCGTAAAGGCATCATCAAGGTTATAATTCCCTCTTTCTCCAACCATCTCTGCTCAAAAGCGGCTATAGCAGTGTATCTATTATACTGGGGGCCTAAACTCATTTCTATCCATGCCCACTCATCCTTCCAACTGTAGCACATTTTATCATGAAACTTATTGATAATCTCATCAACCGTCCTAAATATATTCCAATCAGTTAGTTTCATCAGTAGCCATTGTAATTTCACCCTATAGTCTATAGGAGATACTTCTCCATTCCATCCGAACCGTATCCAACTATGATTTAGTTCTCCCCTTCGGCCTTGTAATTATAATTAAACCAATTAATATTTCTTATGTTAAAGATTTAGGTTACTTATGTTATACAATCTTTTATCGCCCACCTAATATTACCCACTCTCAACATTCCTATAATGTCTATTTCTTTTAAGGTATGACGCTTCAAAGCGAGTTTACTAAAACTACGCTCTGATACCAATTGAGAACTGTTACGCCCCGAAGTCGCGAAGTCGCAACAGTCCCGCCATGTAAACCATTCTATGATAGAAACTGGCCTCACAGTTCCTACCATAGAGATAATCTACACAAGGCGTCGACGACCACTCGCTTTAAAGTAAACAGTTCGATTAATAATTATACTACAATCATGATAAATATCACAAATTTCTATTAAACATAGATAATTATAAATAAGTCTACAGAGCTTCCCAGGAAAATTTACATAATCACCACAATCTACTAATTTATAGAATAACTATCAGTCTTTAACATTTAACTATAAGGTCAGTCCAGTTACACATTTTACTAAATATCTTGGACCTCACTCCCCTGGCTTCAAAAAAACTAACCTTTGGGTAATTGTAGGGCGGCATAATACTTGTAGTGATCACAAATCAGAACCTGCAAAAGGATCTATAAGGGTATGAGCAACTACAGCTCAGTAAGTTTAATTGGAGACTTATGAATACATACAAGCACAAACAGGGTTATCAAACAATTATTTTCATGCAATGCAACAATCAAGTGTCATCGCACAACGTAGTCCGGCCCGTTGTGAAATCAGAGAAATTTCACCCGCTCCGATCCGGGTTGAGGAGTTCCATGTTATGCAGCAGCTCACAACCAAACCCAGGCTTGTACAATGGAGACCTCGCTCCTCCCGCGACTACCTTCGAACCATTGACTTCACCCCCGCCGCGACCTCCTCTCCTGTTACTTAGTTCGATTGAGGATAAAGAAGGGACCATTTTGCAATCCTGCGCTATCCCTTTCGAAGGGGTCGATATTTGGTTTGAGAGTCCTATGATCCCCTAACGGGTTGCAATGCATGACATTTTCGGTTATTAAGGTCGACTAAGATTAAATTCCGGTTAGGGTGTTCAAACAAGTTCATACCGATTCAATCAGTCACAAATTCATTCACAGTACAAATTCCAGCACGTATTCAGATACATCAAACACATGCGCAAACTATTTACAATCACAAGCATATACAAGCCTAAGTCTCCGAGCACTACAAACTAGTACTCTATTACAATAAGCAATAACCTAACTTACTTGAATTTACTCGATCGTTCGATCCTCAAGTTGCGAGTTGATTTGTTTCTAGGTGTCCTATATTGCAAATAGGTCCTTTTAGTACTTATATTTTATGGATTCTTATTCTAATTCATAATGTAACTTATTTTCCTCCTGTATACCTATAATGTATTAATAATTCATTGTATTCTATTTCGAGGTTCGGTTCCTAAACTAGATTCTACTTTTAATTCCTAAGTCGTAATTAAGCTCGAATCCCAATGTGACATTAATCACATTATGCTCGGGTATTCAAATATCCTATTGGGTCGTAATTTTGGTATTCTAAACTATTCAGTATACGCTAACCCTAATTGTAGTATTGGATTTATTCCCGATGTGTAAAAATCTTACATTTTGAGATATTTACTTAAAATTAAATATTATTTCAGATTTATTATTTTTCTGATTTCAATTATAATATTATCTAAATAACCTTATTTTTTTAGATTTATTAATTTACACTTTTACATATTCCTAATTTCTTATATTCTTTACCTAATTTCCCTAATTAACCATACTTAGTACCTAAAGGCTAGGATTAGGGTTCCACTGCAGAGATTAACTTCCCTAAACATCTAATTAAGATCCAAATCAGTAATTAACATCCTAATCACCTAATTAATCCTAAATCACCCAATTTTACCATCATTTTAGGGCTAAAAATTAACTTAAAAATTTCGAAAATTAGTTTTAAAAAAAATGGCTTCATAGCACTGTTCTACATCATATGAGCATCCTACAGAAAAATTTTGAGCCCCAAACTACATCCCTAAGCCTATTTATTTTCCGATTTAATCATGTTCGGTTTTGAACAATTTGTTAAGGACCCTATATTTCCAGACATAATTAAACTAAATCAATATTTTTCCCTAAATCTACATACAATAAAACCTCAGAATAACAAGTTTCATAATTTTCTGGGTAAAATAACTAATTTTACAAAATTATACAAAAATCGGGGTGAATAAATGACTGATTGGTTCGAAGCTTTCTGGCCATCCAAACCCGGTCCAAGGCTGTCGGCCGGTCCAGGTGGTGGTTCTAGTGTAGGGTGGTGGTGGTGGTGGTGGTTCGGTCCCAGGTGGTGGTGGGTGGTGGTTTTAGTTTACCTTGCTAATCTGCATAGTTTTCTTTTTTTTTTTCTGGATTTTATCTCGATTTTTTTAGTGTTTCAATTTTTCTCAAATCACAAACTGGCCAAATGACTTCTGAGAATTTTTTCCTTATTTATAGACAAATGTAGTAATTAATGTGCATTAATTTGATGGGATTTTACCCCATTTCCTTGATTTTTGGCTTTTTGTTTGTCAAATTCTTATTGGTTATTTTTTTCTTTTCTGTCCACGACCTGATTTTGTTGCAGTTATCCTCTTCTGATTTTTTCTGATTTTTCTATAATTATTTTGTATTATTCTTTAATTATTTACTTAGTTTTCGGCCAATTTTAGTAATTACGTGTATTTTTATCTACACGTAAATACATGTAGGGTACACGTGAACATTCCTAAATATTATTTTGGTCGTTCTAAAATTTTTAGTATACATATAATCTATCTCTAATAATTTATTAGTTATTATATTACACTTTTCGCCTTTTCGGTAATTAGCAGTTATTATGCTTAAAATTTGAAAATTTTATAGTCTCCTATTTTACTACTTATTTTCTTAAATTTAAGTTTACAAAGTCATTTTTACTGGTATTTTGCTAAATAGTTTATAATTTGGGTTTGATCTGATCCTTTAGCCGATCGCCCTAAACGTTGGGTTTTAAGTTCAAACCTATGGTTACTTGGCTTGACTTTAGGGCTTACAATAAATATAATAAAAATATTCATTTAATCCAAGCTAATCAACAATCCTATATATAGTTTTTATTTAACTATGTAATTCATTTTAGCTTATTAATATTAAAAACACACCCCGACTTATAAATTAAGCTATTTTACTTAGTAAATTCGTAATAAATAGTTTGGGTTACCAAATAATTCTCCAAAAATTTCTATAGACTCCTAAAAATATGGGGAATTCAGTTATCACTTGGTTTCAAGTTTTTGACCTATCGCCTCTATAATTGTATTGATGATTTTACTCCTAAATTATCACAAATTACCCAATTATGATTCTTTCTACGCCAAATTAATTTCAATTTGACTCAATATAGTTATTATTCATTAGAGATCAGTATATGTCCATTTCATCAATTAATTTCATAATTTCCTATTTAATTCATAATTTCAGCCTATTTTCATTCTATTTTTAGGCAAAAAATGCAATAAATATTAAAAATATTCAAATCAAAATTCAGGCTACATAGCAATTATCTATATATCATAAACATCCTACACAAAAATTTTTAGATAGAAACAACATCATTTAGTATATTTATTTTACAAATCTAAATTTGAATGAATAGTAGATTTCTTAACAAAATATATTAAATATTACGAATTTTTCAAAAATAAAAATATCATGTGAAAACATGTTCAAAATAACCTAAGTACAATTTTTTTCATAACTTTCTAGGTAGATTTAATATTTTTTATAATTTATTGAAAAATAGGGAAAAAATTTGGCCTTACTGTTCTTGGTATCTTTAACAGCCGTGGGGTGGTAAGGGTGTGTCAGAACACCTAGACGCTAAGGGTACTCCTTGGTGGTGGAGTGGCTTAATAGCAAAATGACGGGAGCCCTAGGAATTAGCCAAACATGATAATTGCTCCATTTTTCCTATAATTTTTTCTATTTTCTATGATTTTTTCTAATTTTTCTTCTAAGTGTTTTTTTAGTCTAACTGCTAAACTTCACATATCTAAAGGTCTTGGTCTTTTATAGTGCCTCCAAGTTGATTAGATAATTAATTCTCTAATTTTTTTATTTTTTTTTCAAATTTCTTTTTGCTTTTCCCAAGCATGAGGTGCCCAATTGTTAAGAAAACTTACTTTTGAATTAGCTATAAAGTCTTATCTCCTGCCACGTAACTTTGTCCAACAATCTTCAATGCATTTGGTGAATTTTCTTTTTCTTTTATTAAATAATTACTTAAATATAGATATTATATATTAGGACTTAGTTATTTATTAATATACGGGTATATATCCCATGTATATATTACGTATAATATTTAACTATACTCATATAATTAAGTTTCTAACATATCTTTTATTTTTAAGATATGTTTTCTTAATTAATTTCATGAATTCAACGCATTATATATATAATTACATAATTTATGATTAATTTTCGCGTATAATTATTATTTATACCAGGTATACTCATAAAAATGAGTATATATTTATATAGTAAATTGTACTATTTTATCTCATTTTATAGCTTAATTAACTTATCTCTAAGTTCTTATTGCAATCTAAGCTTGATTTTAGGAGTTTCAAGCATTTTAGTGCTATATTGAATATTCCTACTTCTAAAAGTAAAATTGGGATTTTAGGTCATTATTTTTAAAATCTAATTTCATTATGTCACTTTGTCTAACTTTTCTATCTTAATTGTAAAATTTGGGCTCAATTAAATAAGTTTCCCTAAAAGTCCCAAATCTAGGCTCGGTTATTCTAAACTTAATTTTGGGAGCTTATACTTACCAAAGTGCAAATAATACTATAAGAGTATGCTGACCTATTCCCTACGGAGATATCAAAAGGCTTACTACCTTTAAGAGGCATTAAACATTACATTAACCTTTAGCTAAAAGCCGTGTTGCCAAACTAACTTGCCCATAGGCTCAATCCCGAGTGGGTAGCCGAGTTAAAGAAATAGGTAGACGAGTTAGTGGATCGTAGATGTGTTTGTAAGAGTATGAGCTCTTATGTCGTGCTAGCTGTATTAGTATTGAAAAAGGATGGGTCGTGGAGAATGTGTATTGATAGCCAAGTTATAAATAAAATCACTATTAAATACCGATACCCGATCCTACGACTTAATGACATGCTTGACGAGTTACATAATGCTTACATCTTTTCTAAGATTGACCTGAAGAGTAGCTACCACCAAATACGAATGAGATATGGAGATGAATGGAAGATAACCTTCAAGACAAGGGATAGACTATTCGAATAGATTGTAATGCTGTTTGGCCTGACGAATGCACCAAGTACTTTTATGCGACTCATGAATCATATGCTAAGGTCACTGATTGGCAAATGTGTTATGGTTTATTTCAATGACATTCTGGTCTACAGTGTCGATCTCATCACCTATGTTGAGCATTTAAGATTAATATTCGACATTTTCCGTGCCGAGAGGTTATTCATCAATTTGAAGAAATGTGTGTTTTGCTAAAGCAAGGTTATATTCCTTCGGTATGTTGTTTCAGAGAAAGGAGTCTACGTTGATGACGAGAAAGTCAAAGCTATTCTTGAGTAGCCAATGTTGACCAATGTTGCCAATGTTAGGAGCTTCCATAGTCTAGCTTTACTCTATCGGAGATTCATTTAAAACTTCAATTCCATAACGACACCACTAACCAAACTAACTAGGAAGAACTCTAGGTTTAGATGGTCTAAGAAAGTTAAATGGTTTGAGAAAGCTCAATAGAGTTTTGAAGATGTAAAGTTTAAATTAACATTTGCTCTAGTACTCGCCTTGCTAGATTTTGAGAAAGTTGTTAAGGTTGAATGCGATGCGTTTAGAGTTAGCATTGGTGCTATCCTTATGCAAGAGCGCCAATCCATTGCCTATTTTAGCAAGAAACTCAGAAGAGATACCCTAAATTACTCAACATATGATAAGGAATTCTATACCCTTGTCCGAATACTACAAAACTTGTAGCATTACTTATTGCCAAGAGAATTCATCATCTACTCAGATCAAAACTCTTAAACACCTCCGAGGGCAACAAAAACTTTCTTGACATCATGCCAAATGGGTAGAGTTCTTAGAGTCCTTTTGCTATGTCATCCAATATAAGAAAGGCAATGCCAATACTGTAGCTGATGCCTTTTCTTATCATCATAGCCTCATTACGACAATGCAAGCTAAGGCACTTAGATTTGGCACCTTACCTGATTGATATGAGTACGATCCATATTTTAGGCCTTTAGTAGCCAAGTGCAACGTTAGAAGGGTTATAGATGGGTTTTACTTGAGCTAAGGGTTCCTAATGAAGGGCAAGCAGGTTTGTGTGCCGAATGGTTCGGCTAGGGGGCTACTGGTCTGAAAGGCTCATCCTAGAGGCTTAGCTAGCCATTTCAAAGAAAAGAGGACAGCTAAAATATTGAAAAAACATTTCTACTGGCTTGGGATAATAAAGGATGTGCGTCGAGTTCTTGAGAGATGCAAAATGTGTAAACATACAAAAGGAAGGAGAGAGTCGTATGGAGAGTACATACTCCTGCCTATACCCAAGTGACCTTAGACCGACCTAAGCATAGATTTCATACTCGACCTTTCCCAAATGCTAAGAAAACATGACTCAATTATGGTGGTGGTTGATCGGTTTAGTAAGATGAGCCACTTCATTCTTTGCCATAGAACTAATGATGTTTTATTTGTCACTAACCTCTTTTTATAGGAAATTGGAAACTGTAAACTGCATGGAGTATCGAGAAGTATTGTGTTCGATTGTAACTCAAAGTTTTCGTGCTTCTTTTGGAGGACCTTATGGAAGAAGCTCGACACTAAGCTCATGTTGAGTACTTCTTGCCACCCCTAGACACACGGCTAAACCGAAGTTATGAATAGGACAATCGGCAACCTCTTATGAATGGCTGTGGGGAAGAATTTATCTATGCCTACCCGTTATTGAGTTCGCTTACAACCGCTTAGCTTACAGCTCGATAAGAAGGTCACCATTTGAGGTCGTTTATGGACTTAACTAGAATTTACCTTTGGATCTGATTATCAACCTAACCACTTAAGGGAAAAGCTAATCTAGCCTACAGTATGCCGAAGAGTTCTACAGGTTACATCAAAAGTTATCGAACATTTGGCCAAGACTGTAGCTTGACAAAAGGAACAATGAAGCCGAGGAAGGAAGCGAGTCGTTTATACTCCTAGGGATCTTATTTGGATCCACTTAAGTAAAGAACGTTTCCATGGAAAGAGGATGAACAAACTATCCCCTAGAGTAGATAGACCTTACAAAATCCTTAGGTGTATCATTGACAATGCCTATCATACAAAATCCAAAGGGTATGCTGTGTTTGCCACCTTCAATGTCGTCGACCTGATACCCCATATGCTTGATGAAGAAGAAGACTAGGATTTGAGGGCAAATCTTTAACAACCCTGAGGAGTTAATGGATTACCAACTTTTGGCCTACTTACTTGCATACACCTAAGAGGCCTCTAGTCTTTTGCCAAAAAAATTCTCTTTTGTCAACTTCCCGAAGACGAGAAACAATGCATAGTAGAATAGTGGTTGAACTCCTTAAAAGCTTCGGATGGGTACACCTTGCTTTGCTTTAACTCTTGTGCTAACCCCGACTACTCTTTTGCCAAGAACTCTTTACTAAATGATGAGAGCTTAAGCCCTACACACCAAGTCTTGCTCAAACCTTCAATTGCCAGGAGCTTCCTACTGAGCGCTAAGACATAGGCTCCTATTGGCCAAGTACTTCTCTTTCGGCCTACTACTAATACTCACGGCATTCCCTACCCATCTCGGTAACCTAGTACCGCCACGTCATGATCTAATTCAGCTACTGCGCTTGAAGATTCCTCAATATAAGACCATTGATTAGCTGCCACCTATCCTTTTCACCTGATTCTGTACTATTTTCCCTTTTTGTCATTTGTCCTATTTACCCTTTTTTTGTATATGCTAGGAATTTCTTTTTTATATATGCCTTTTTGTAATTTTCCTTAATTATAATGTTACCCTAGGGACTTATTATAAATAATCCCTTCTCTTTGTAATTGAAACATCTTCCATTCCTTATTGATATTGAATATTCTCAGTCCTTACAAGATATCCCTTTCGAAGTCCCTTTTATACACTCTTATCTAGTCTTGTCGAGTAACTCAAGATTAGTAGTAAGTGGGCCTTAGCATTAGCTTGTACGTTACATCAAATGAAGTGCCAAGTCGTGTTGTGTTTATAGGTGAGTCATATCCTTTGAGCAGCTTCATGTTAGCTATTGTATTTAGTTCACCAACCTTCCCATTCTATTTTCTTCAATACTTTAAAGGACTCATTTGGTTCCCATCCCTTACAGTAAGCCCTAGTGATAACCGAGCTCCTAGGCACATCATTCTTCTCCCTTACGAAGCTAGCCTTAAGTAGCTTCTATACTTCTTCCTTGATTACAGCCTACCTCTTTAGGGTGAAGTGCCTCTTCTTCTATTTGACAGGCTACGTAGTAGAGTCAACATTGAGGCTATGGATTACCAGGTCAGGGGAGATCCTCGGCATGTTTGATGCCAACCATGCAAACCTATCTAAGTTGGCCCACAAGAGGGAAACTATCTCTTCATTCACCTCAAAAGGAGTCTTGATCTCGATCTTAATAGTCTGGTCAAGAGAGGGGCCAATCTACACTTCTTCAATTTTTTCGCCAGATTCACCTCTCTTAGCTGGCTTCTCCTACGAGCTGGTTTCCAAAGCAAAGACTCCGTTAGCTCTGGTGGCCCTTACATCAAGTTATCAAGAGAGCTTTTGGTCATATCTACAAACTCCCACCCTAGTAGGGGTTGAGAATTTGGCCTTCAGGTAAAGGGATGAAGTGATGACCCCAAATGCATTCAAACTTGGTTGTCCTAAGAGAGCGTTGTAGGGGGATGGATAGTCGATCACAACAAACTCTACTGGTCATCGTGCAGCGTTGTTGTCATCACTAAGTTCCATGTCGAAGGTAATGATCTTCATGGGTTTCGCTCCTACTTCCCCTAGGATTCCTTCTAAATTTAAAGAAACGAAAGAGTTGTGAATAATACTCCCATTGAAGCTAATGAGATTATAGTGGTATGGCTTCATCTTAACAAGTAGCTTGGTCCTCATCCTTTCATATATATGTAGGAAAAGGATATTGGTGGAGCTGTCAATGTCCACCATAATTTGGACGACCTTAAAGTTTGCAATCCTCACCCTTATGACCAAGGCATCTTGATAAGGGTGTCTACTCCCTCTAAATCTTCATCCAAGAAGGAGATCAAAATATCTAACTTATGTCTCTTCTCTCTAATTGCCAACACCTCAGACGAGGTATTAGCTGAGCCGCTAGTGCTTAGTTAGCTCCTAAGGTATGGCCCGCTAACAATTATGTTTATAATGTTATTGGGGGCTTAGTCATTGTAGCGATCATCGTTCTGCTCTATTTGGGCATTGTCGATTCACTGACTTTAAGGTACCCCATCCTCGTTGTCATCGGAATAGTCGTCATTCCTTTACTGGGCTACATACTCACCAAAGAAGTGCCACTGAATAGCATACTCGATTGCATTCTTCAATTGGAAGCAATGGTTGGTGGTATAGCCGTAGTTATTTTAAAACTAGCAATATTTGTCTGTGTTCCTATGACTGGGATTCCCCTTCATCTTAGAGTGTTTTTGTTCTTCACCTCAACATTGACCTGGGCAATAGGTTAATTCAAAGGGGTGTGCTACGTATAGATGGGAAAAGGGAGAGGATTCCGCTTGACTCTGCATTTCTTACTACTCAAGCTATCCCCCTTTACCTTGCTTGGCACCTTACCACCAAGATACTCTTTTACAGACAATCTCTCCTTGTCCTTTCCATTCAACCTCTCTTAGTTGGCATCACGTCTAATGCAAATATTGTCCTCTTAGTCCATGTATTTATGGGTCTTATTTTAGAAATCCACTAGGGTCTTCGACTTACTCTTCACGAGTGATCGAAAGAAGTCTCTCAAAGGTCAAATGCTGAGCTGCATAGCATGGACTGCTATTCCCTCATCTAACTGAGGGATCTCGACCATAGCATTATTGAATGGGCTACATATTCATGTAGAGTCCCACTCTCACTCTACCTTATCAAATATAAGGATGATTTGTCCTTAGATGGGGGCTTGCTAGCCTTAAAGTGGAGGTTGAACCTCCATACCAGCTCGTTAAATGAGCTAATAGAGTTTTTAGGCAAGTGATTGAACCATGTCCGAGTTGCTTTCCTCATACTATTTGGGAAAGCCTTATACATTATGGCATCCCCATGACCATGAAGGTTCATGAGGATACAGAAGTAAAGGAAGTAATCATTGGGATCACCGGTGCCATCATATTGGTTCAGGGTTAGAAGCTTGCTATTAGGGGGCAACACTTCATCTTGGATACCCCTAGTGAAGGGGATTTTGTTGCTGGTGACCAACCCAACGTCGCCAACTGCCTTGCTTCCCTATTGCTCAAAGAGCCTTCTCACTACGCGTAGAGCCCATTTAGGTTAGCATCGTCTACCAAATGAGCTCGATGCGCTATAAAGTATGCCAGTACTCCGTAAGAGTCAATCACTTACTCATTTCTAACTAAGGCTTAGTCAATATCCTTGCCATTTTACTGTTGCTATTAGTGGTTATTCTACCCAATGTAGGCATAAAAGGCTTTGAGGGGATGGGTTTATGCATTACACCTCTTGGCTTCCTCAAGGTGAGTGTGGAGCAACCTGTTTTAGGGAGCAAACTCCTTAACCAAGCGCTCCAAGCTCTCTAAGTGCTCCTCTAGTGCTTCCTTTGGAAGGGGCTAGTTCTCAATAGGATAGTTGTTCACCAACTAACGGTTCTCATTCAAGGGTGGTGTTTAGGTAGGAACTTGGATCGGTTTCCGACAGAAGGCTCCAAATGTCATCTCTAGATCTTTGCCAGTATGGATTTGGGTGAGATTGTGCTTCATGTGAGTGTATGAGCCTACAAAAGAAAGCACAATAAGGGAGCATCGGAGTGTTGTCTGGTATGGTCACTTTGATACTTAAGTCAATCAAGTGTTTGGAGATTATAAGTACTCAAAAGTAGTATGTAAGCTCAAGTACACAAAGTATCAACCAATTTACCATTAGGTAATGGTCTTGTATTTATGGAGGAGTAGTGCCAGCAGTTAGAGAGGATTTAATGGGCAAAGCTACATCCGAAAGTGTTGGAGAGTGGAATTATGGTATCTAACATGTTTTGCATATGTAGGAGGTGGTTATTGGCTTAAGTCTTTCGACCTTATTTGAAGTCTTCTATCCATTAGAGGCCTTTTATAGTTGGATAAGCTATGTTCTAGGCTTAGGTTAAGGATAGCTTGCCATAGGCTATGAACCTTATTAGATCGAAACGAACCTGAGGAGCTTGTGTCCAAAATGCCTTATCAACGTTTAGTAATAATCATTCTCAAGATATAAGTTTTCTATCCCTTATCTATTTTATTTTAAAAAGTAAAGGAGTTATTAGTGAAAACAAATAGCATGATTTAGCATCCTAAAATTTGGAGCAATTTATGATACACAAAAAGAAAAAAAAAACATATTTGAAACGAGGGGTTTTAAATCCTAACATAATATGAAATTAAGGTTGATAAGGATGGTTAGATTATTACACCCAAGACCAAAACCATTAGTATTTTGGTATAGAGATCACTACTTATTAGTTGCCGACAATCATAATGCATCTATAACATAAGGTACTTTATGAAATCTGTAAGCTCTTTTTAGCTTTTTTTTTTAAATTAAAATATTATTCATCATTCATATCTAAATCATGATATTAAAATGATAAGTTAACATTGTTTTCTAATGTAAATTATAAACAAATATAAATATAATGAATTTGACTAACAACTTAAAAGAACTAACAAGATAGAACAAACATAAATTATGATATCGATCAAGATGAAAATAAGAACTAAACTAGATTATCTAACCAAATATTAACCTAAAACAACGAATGTTAGTCTAGGGTTAAATCTATGTAGAGGGCTAAATTTAAATCATGGGCCTTAAGCCCAGTAAAAAAATGGATTTGGCTTCTTAGGCTAGGGCGACAAGGCCCAAAGAGTCAAGGCCAAATATTTTGGAGATGATCAAGGGAGATTTAGTTTGGTAGGCTTGGAGTAAGACTTGTTGCATTGGTCCGCTAGATCCAACCTTTCTTGATTTAACTCACACTAAAAAATAATAAAGCCCTTTATTTAGGTCTAAACCCATGAAAAGAGCCTACTTGAGATTTGTTGACAATCAGTTTTCGCTCAGCTTATACTCGTCCTTTCGTCGATCGAGAAGCCAAGTAATCGAATCTCTCAGCATTCTTACTCATTAGATACTTGGCAATTATGCCAAGTAAAAGAACGCTCCTGATTTGAATTCAAATCTATAATACAAACAGTTATCATAAGTATGGTATATTTTACAACTGCTTACTATTCCTGTATATCAGGAGAGATGTCAAGTCAAGAGCACTTCACATGTCATAACAATTACCTCGAGAACTACCTTAAACACAATAATTGTCTATAAATACCGAAAAAAAAACTCAGTAAGATCTCTCGAACACTTCTCATTTTCATACTTACTATACTAAATCTCCATTCCAACTATCAAAGTGGCCCTACTGGACTGGCCCCGGTACCAAGTATTTTTACTCTCTTTTGCAAGACTATTTCCTAAACCCCAGAATTCATCAACAATAAGATCCATTTATAAAATGTTTCAATCTTAACCATTGATCAACATTATGATCTAATAGACTAAATCAACCTATCACTTCCTATAAATACCCCCTTTACTTCCTCATTTGGGGAAAAGACAATTTCTAACAAACATCGTTACTCTATTAGAATTCTGTCTTAAAGATTAAGATTAAACACTTGAACGTCCTAAGAACACCACCCTTTTTCTTTATCTATTGTAGAGTTTGATACCATCGTCGTAGCTAAGTAAGAGACTAATCTCCTAACTGTGCAAGGCTAATCCTACAAAATAATTTACATCTCGCTAGGGGCATTTGAACCCTCTTGATTCTTTAAAAGGAAATTGATAATGAACATGACATCTAGTATACACATTGTTGTTGCTTAGTAAAGAGCTTTAACTCCCAAGCGTATAATGATGAATGATGAGAGTAAATTACTCTACACTTTCGAGATATATTTAAGCATAAATTATTCATAATTGTCTTCATTTTCTAAAGTTTTTTGTGCTTAGTTATATTATATATCAATTTTAGATGATTTAAAAGTAAGGCGATGAAGTTTACAACAAAAAAAAAAAACAATGTAATTTAAGGCAATCATAGTTGTAAGGAGAAGAAAACCTTGACGTAAAACAAAATACACTCTATTACTGGCGTAATAATGAAATATTGGAATGGCCAGCATTGATTACGCCCTCCATCACGTGATAGAGGAAGTTCTCTTGATCCTTCTATTAATCATGGATGTGCTTGGTTATCAAGAGGGTAACCACTCTCTTGATTATGGGCATGATGAGATGATATGTTTGCAATGAGGAGTTTACTGCTATAGTCACAATCGTAATTAGTCTAGATTTTTGTTTCTTGAGACTATCACACTCTGAGTCATGAGCGTGATGGGAGTAGATATAATTGTTTTTCTTTAACTTTTTCACACGAACTGGTGCGTAAAACAAGTCTTAACATCAAGGGGTATCTTGAAGTAGTATATTTTAAGCCCTTTGATGAGAAGAATATAAATATACTATAATTTTTAGACAAAAAGATGATCATCATAATCAACATCATCAAGAACATCACACAATAACACATCACATCACATCACCAACCCGCAACACATCCATTCATCCATTTTTGTACCATTTTTCATTTTATTCCGTTTTCCTTCTGTATAATTACTAGTGTATATTATACTCTTCCTAGAATTACTCGAGAGAGTAGATAGGACTTTATTATTCGTGTATTTATGAGATTTCTATAGTGGAATAAAAAGGGGGTTTTGCTTTTTGCTTTTTACTTATTCTATGTTTTATTATTATTTTTTTGTTTAATTTTGATTTCTATTAGTTTATGTTATTGTTTTATTATGAGTGAGTAGTACATTATGACTCGCTACATCCGCTTAGTATGATTAAGTGAATGGAATAATAGTTTCTTGATGTTTATTATTCTTGATGAATCGAACTTAAGTAATCTAAATACGGTGTAGTGCATGACATTGACTTAGGCTAGATTTCAATAGAATATATCGAAAGACAATTCTATTGAATAAATCTAATTCATTGGAATATCTTACTCCTGATAGTAAAGATATTATTACGAAAGTTGTTGCATTTTTTAGGAAATTGACAAATTAACATATCATTAATGCGATTAGAATTGGTTGTTCATTCAGAAGAGATTCTAATAAACACAATTAGGATTAAATGAAAGTAATTCTAAAAAGAATGCTTACATACTAATGATTCCATGCAGATAACAATCATTAGGATAAGATTAATGGTGATATTATGCTAAGTGGCGAAGCAAGTCTACATGTTAAGTGTGTTGTTAGTGTTTTTGATTAGTGTTATTTAGTCAATAATTTAAAGTTTTAATAATTAATCACTTGATAAATTAAATTGCTAGATAATAGAAAAGCTAATCAGTACAAGTATTTGTATCCATTCACAATAGAGACGACTCTATACTTATCCATGTTATATAATGATAAGTATACTTGCCTATTGAACCAAGTTAAGGATAGAATATAGGTTTATAAATTGTAAAACTTGAAAGCTCTATTTAGAGGCAATCAATCGACTTAGCTTATATCTATGACCTGATAAGAGCATTGCCTTCCAGGCGTAAATAAGTTGTGGTAATCTTGCATATTTATCATGTTGTCCAATTGATCCAAACATTTCTTGCCATCAAGTAGTGGAAATAATCCCATTGATGAACATACTAATATATTAACACTTCAATCTAAGTAATACTCTAGTAAGCTATATTATACAATCAAGTAGTAGGGAATATCCCCTTAACTAATGAGAAATAATTATTGATTCCAAGCAATCAGTGCCATTATCGCTGCCGCGTGACTAAACATTTTTTGAAAGGGATCTTCTATATATTATCATTAACAAGCAAAAAGTCTTGCCTCAATACGAGATCACGTATGAGATCCCTTAGATCACTATGTCTAAATAGCCTCATAATTATGTCTATCCTAAAAGAGACCCCCTTAAATCATTGAATCTAAGCAATTTTATAATTACATCTATTCTATAAGAAGCCCCTTAGATCGAAGAGAATAAGTAGTCTCGAAGTTATGTTAATCCAAAATTTGAAGCTCATGATTGTTTAACACTAACGTAACTAGGTTAAGCCCTTGCTCCTTACTACGTAGTGTTGTTAAAAAGGAAAAGAGAGAGAGAGAGAGAGATGACGGGGTAATCTTACTACTTTACACTAGACAACATCATTGCTTAGTAAATGCCTTGCTCCTAAGCACGTGAAGTTTTGAAGAACAAAGTATGCTTAACCTCAAGTGAATGCCTTTTTTGGCAATTTTTATCCTTTGTCATATTATCATTAGTAAATACTTCTTACAGTTTGTCAAGACTTTACAAGTTGCTATTGGATTAAAACAATCACATCACATTATCTTCCAGCTATCGCTCCTGAGTGTACAATGACAATACATCTTCATTAATGGATTTCATTACTATTAATTCTCCATATTCAGTTACGATTCATATTTACAAGAAAATAAAGTTAAATTGTGTCATACAAGAAGATTATAATGGAGGGCCTAAGTCAGCATCCGCTCTTACAACTATTGCCATAAGTTAAATCAATGTAATCCATTGGAGCTACTGTCGCTTGTAAAGATTAAAGGACTATAGTGCAACATTGGATTTCTAATGATGTCATGAAGGAATAAGGAATATTAAGACTCATTGATCTGCACCATCACAACGTGTTTTGGGAAGGGAAGTTATAGGTGGATATAATATTTGGAGAGGCTATCCTTATATGATTATTGCTACTTATGCCACCTACTTCATATAACACTCATTGTGTGCAATGCTCGATTGGCACGCATGTAATGCTTGATGCATACGTATGCACAAGATTTGATACAGATTTACTAACAATGCTCAAAGTATTTGTATGCACAAGTCTCAATGTACGCGTGCTCGCATTACTCAATGCACTGAACTGGTATGCGATACTCTCTTATGTAATATAAAGGACATCATTATTGCAGCTACCAGATGACTCCTTTGCAAAGACCATACCACCTCCTTATATAGGCAATATTAAATTTAGCACCTTGACATAGTATGGTAATCGCTTCACATGATGCTCCCAGACTTGATATTAATGATGTATATGCATGAGACTTGATGCATATATGCTCGCTTTGATCAATGAGCACATATATGCATGTGATGCTCTCTTATACAATTTGAAGAACAATGGAGTTGAAGTTTTTTATTACACAGGATTACTCTTTTGCAACACCCCACCATATCCTCACATGGTTCTTATCATATTTAACATCTAAGGGTAGCCTTCACTACATGGTAATTGCTTTGCATGACAATGGTGGGAGATTTCACTTTATTGTACTTGTTATCGAATACCTAATCTTAGAAAAGTGTTCACAATAATAAAATGATATCTTATTTGCTCAATGATGGCTAAACTAGCTACTAGTTTTTAAAAGTGGTAGCAACACTAAATGTGGTTCCTACCACTTAGGAGAGATGAGAAAAGATGAAATGACTTGATGAATTATGCTACATGCAAAATATAGAAAATGAGGAAATATTAGTTAAGAAAAAAAAAAAAAGAAGAAAGAGGAAAAGAAGCCGCAAGCATCATTTAATGGTGGCATACCCTTTTTATCTACATGAAGTCACATATCAAATTGGAGGGCCATGTAATTTTTTATGCAAAGATATACATACTTCAACTATTATTACTTTCAGTTGCATTAGATGATATAAGCTCTGACTTATGTGCATAGAAAGAAGACAAGCATACACCTCAGCTAGGCTCTAGCAAGGCAAAGCAAAGGATATGGCAATTTATAAATGACAACAACAAAATCAGCTACGTACTTATGCGAAAATATACTTCTACTTGCTCCTTTCATTGACATCCACCTTAGAACAAAGTTTATTTATGATTTGCCTCTGATAAATTCAAGTGCAATCAGTTGATACAATTTGAAAGAAAAAAAAAAAAAAAAAGAAGCCATCAGTGAAGCTCACGTTATTTTCAAAAAAAAATTCCACACCAATTAATTGGATGCGAAGAAGCAATAGTAATGAGCAAGATCAAAATATCTTATGGCCCCACATGATGATGCATATCTCAACGTTGGTGAACAGAAGTTTGGCATGAAAGATTCCACTCTTTTCCAATATGAGTGAAATTGGAAAGCTAGAAGTCTATCTCAGAATTGGGAAATCAAGGACTAGCTTAGATACATACCAATAAAGATTAAGTGCAAATGCTCGAAGGGGCAATGGTCCAACGTATATTCAATATTGACTTAGAAAGAGAGAGAGAGAGAAGGTTTAGTGACTAAATTAAATTTAAGAAGGAAAATTATTATTTTCAAGGGCAACATTTGTCCATGGGGTGGAAAAACCTCATTTCGCAGTAGTTGATGTCCACATGCTATTGGATCATGATTGAGGAAAAGAAGACAAACCTACATCTTTACCATGTTTCTTTCTCGCAACATTTTGTTCATTCCGCCTTATTTGAAGCTATGGCTTACTTGGACAGATGCAAGCTACCGTGCTCAAGAAACATAGAAAATAAGCTGGCTTAATTTTAGTTTCATAGACCTCTTCACATGGGTGTGAACATGTTGAAATTTGATTAAGACAAGTGGTTTGTACTTGCTGAAATTATCATGCCTACCAGATTGCTGCATCACATTGTGGTCGAGACTTTTTCAATTTAATAGAAGACTTGAGACAAAGGCTTAGAGCAAAATCCCCTCTCTCCACGATATTTCTCTCCCTTTTAACTTTCTAAAATTCACCACGCGTACACATACTTCTATATCTTTTTTGCCTCTCACATGAAGGCTCGAGTCTTGTTCTCTTCATTCTCGTCTCGTAAATTCCAAGACTAAATCTACGTAACATCTCCTCTTTCTCTCATTAGATTCGCCTACACACATACACATATGAACTCTCTTTCTCTCTCTCGACTCTAGAAACACGACGCACCTTTCTCTCTCTCATAACAAAGCCTGCTCTTTTTACAAATACAAGATCGCATACTCTCTCTCTCTGACCTTATTTATTTCGCTTCCCCCCCCCCCCCCCCCCCCCCCCCCC